>PVIW01002442.1:150539-219625 GCA_004026585.1 Noctilio leporinus
GAGGGAGGGAGGGAGGGAGGGAGGGAGGGAGGGAGGGAGGGAGGAAGGAAGGGAGGAAGAAAGGAAAGGAGGAAGAAAGGAAGGAAGGAAGAAAAGGAAGGAAGGAAGAGAGGAAGGGAGGGAAGGAAAGGAAGGAAGGAAGAAAGACAGGAGGAAAGAAAGAAAATTAACAAAAATGATAAAATCTTTTGAAAAAGAAATCTGTAGGCCCAGATGATTTTACTAGAAAATGCTACCAAATATTTAAAGAATTCTAACTATTTTACATAATTTCTTCCAAAAAATAGGAGAAAGAAATACTTTTCAACTCACTTTAGGAGATGTTTATTTTCCTGGTACCAAAACTAGAAAATAGATAATACAAAAAGTACAAAGCATAGACCAATATCTCTGATGAACTTAGACACAGAAATTATCAACAAAATATTAGCAAGATAAATATGGCAATATATAAAATAATTATATCCCAAACAAAGTGGGGTTCATTCCAGGGAAATTATTCAAAATTCAAATGTTAGGAAATATTCAAAATTCAAACCTTAATCAATGTAAACCATTGTACAGACAATCTAATAAAGAAATATTATATGATAGTATCAATGAATGCAGAAAAGTATGTGACAAGATCCAAAACTAATTTTAATATAAAAAATTATAAAGCTCAGAGAGTTGGAAATAGAGAGGAGTTAGCTCAACTTGATACAGAACATCTACAAAACCCCTACAGCTAACATTATACTTAATAAAAGACAATGTTTTCTTTACTATTATTGGGAACAAGGAAGGATGTCTATTCTTAGTAAGTTTTTTCTAAAAAATATATGAAAATGT
Organism: Noctilio leporinus; assembly: GCA_004026585.1. Taxonomy (NCBI): domain Eukaryota; kingdom Metazoa; phylum Chordata; class Mammalia; order Chiroptera; family Noctilionidae; genus Noctilio; species Noctilio leporinus. The sequence goes on from PVIW01002442.1 coordinate 151,371, forward strand.
ACAAGCCCTAGAAGATTAAACAATAATATTGAAAAAGAATATAGTAGAAGAAATATTTTATCTAATATGAAGACAAAGTCTATAGCTATAATAATCAAGACAGTGTAGTATTAGTGAAACAATAGACACAGAAACCAATGAAAATACATCAGAGTGAAGAAATAAACCCATAAAATATCTTCAACTGATTTTTGATGAAAGCAAAAGAACAATTCAATAGAAGAAGCATAATTTTAAAATAAATTTTGCTGAATTAACTGTATGTACAGAAGAAAATAAAAACAATCTAAACCACACACTTTCTATAAAAACTAAAAATAGATCACAGGCTTAAATATGATGTAAAAACTATATACATTTTTGAAAAAATATAGCAGAAAATTTTTAGAAACTAGGTCTAGGCTAAATGTTCTTAGATGTGACATCCAAAGCATGATCCATCCAGAGAAAAAAATTGATAAATTGCACTTCTTCAGAACTAAAAATTTTTGCTCTGTAAAAAATTTAAAAAAAAATATTTTATTCATTATTTCCAGAGAGAATGGTAGGGAAGGAGGAAAAAAGGGAGAGAGACATCAATGTATGGTTGCCTTTCACCTGCCTCCAGCTGGGGACTTGGCTGGAGACCTGGTTTGCAACCTGGTATGTGCATCCCTGACTGGGAATCAAACTAGCAACCTTTGGGTTCACAAGCTGGTGCCTATCCACTGAGCCACCAGCTAGGGCTTTGCTCTGTAAAATTTTATGTAAAGGTAATGTAAATACAAATTATAAAATGGAAGAAAATATTTGTAAGCCACATATTTCATAAAGGGCTAAATTCTAAAGTATATAAATAACTAAAAATTCAATGGTAAAAACCTAAACTATCTAATTAGAAAATAAACAAAAGAACTTGATAGGTATTTCATTGAAAATAATATAAGATAGCAGACACATGAAATGTTAAACACCCTTATCCACTATGAAAATATAATTTAAACCTTTATGCGGTTTTACTACTTACCTATTCAAATGGTGAAAATATAAAAAAATTACTATAGTGACAGTACTAAATGTTGATGTGACTATGAAAGAAGTGGATTACTTATATGTTACTAATGGGAATGTAAAATAGTAATTATTCTGAAAAACAGCTTGGCAATTTTGGGAAGGGGGTGGGATAAGGGAGAAAGAAGGAGAAGGGTCTAGTCAAGGAATGTGTGAGTGACCCATGGATATGGACAACAGGGTAGGGACTGACTGTGGGAGTGGGGGGTGGGCAGGGCAGGGGAGAGCAATAGGGGAAATATTGGTACAACTGTAAAAGAAAATCAATAAAAATTTCTACTGAAAAACACACACACAAAAAACAAATTTGCATAAATTGAAAAAGAAAAACTAACATGCCATAACCATAAGACTTGGCAATTCCAATTGTGTGCATTTTTCCCAAGAGTTAAAAATTGGAGGGAAGATGATGTGCACTGGCGTTGGGAAAGCTTATACAAATGCAAAATTTGGTAGACTGAATATTAGAGATTTGGCTTAAGTTAAATTTGAAGTAACTATTTTATATCCCAATGGAAATGTTATATCAACAGTTAGATTGATGAGTGTAGAGAATTCAGTGTCATGCTCCAGATCAGAGATAATTATTATGGCAGCTAGGGCATATAAATAACATTTGAAATGATGACACTCAGTGACTTTATTAAAGGATTGACTGTAGTTGGAAAAGTGTTCCCGGGGCTGAAATGGAATAGCTGCAGACAGAGAATGCAGAAACAACAAAGTAGACTAAGGCAGAGTAACCAGTGACAGCAGCGTGTGGGGAGAATAGAACTTTTCTGTATGGTGTCTTCCACTCTTAAGATTATGCTTTATATTTCTACTTAAACTATTTACCTAGGAGTTAGAGCAGTATATTTTATGTGAAAACAATCTTGCTATTTCTAAATAAATACAACTTGGCCTCAAAATATTCTATTCTTTTACATTGCTGAACCTTCAAGATTGCTAAATCAAGGTTATTAGTGGAACTCCTCATACATTGAACTGAATATTTTTCTTAAGTGTTAGTATCCAATATAAAAATTGTATGATTTTTTCCCCAGAATTTATCTAATAGATTATACTAATAGCAAGAACACAAAAGCCAGAACAAGTAAAACTGGAGTATTAGTGAAGGAACAAAAAGTAATTAAACTATAGAAGAGAATAATGAGCTAAGGAAGAGACCCATGCATGTCAGTAAAGTTGTATATGATAGAGGTATACCAAAGACCTATGAAAAAAAGTGAATTAGTACCAGACATGGAAAAAATTAGCTTACTTTATATGCACACACACACACATATGTGTATATATGTATATGTGTGTGTATATGTATACATACATGTAGATATGATACTTCATGTGTTACCTAAATTAAAATGATTAAAGGTAAAAATGTAAAATATTCTATATTGAATAATATAAAAAAGGCATGTAGAAGAGTATTTTACCAATTCTTTAAGACCATGTAAGAAAGGTTCATAGATTTAAATTTTAAAAAGTGGTAGCCTTGACAAAATTAAAATAGAGATTTTCTAAGTTTCACTGAAACACATAATTTAAAAATGAGTAACAGATTGAAAAAATAATTAAAATATTTAAGACCTATAAAGGGATATAAGCTATAAGAAACTTCTGCTTAGCAACTAGTAACCAATTATAAACCCAGTTTTAAAAAATTATAAGTCTTCATATAGTCATTTCTACAGGAGAAATCAAGACAGCTAACTATATGGATAAAGAGATGCTCATACCTACAGATAACCATGGAAGGTATGATTAAAACAATGAGCTATGTTTTCTACTTATCAGATAAACAAAAAATTGAACGTCAGATAGAAGGTAACAATGATGTGGGAAAATAAAGATCTGAGAATTGCTACTACTGTGTAAACTATTATGGCTTTCTACAGAGCAATTTGCAGTGTTTAGCAAAATTAATTATGTGTATACACTATTGTAAAACAGCAATTCTGCACCTGTGGATATACCTCTGACAAGTTCATATGCAGGTCCACAAGGGAATATGCACAAGGCTGTTCATTACACTATGCTTATGAATGAAAACAGTACTGGAGGCAGCCTAGGTGGCTAAGAGGAAAGTAAAATGTGGCTCCTGAACTTTGCATACAATGCAACAGTTAGAAGCAGTTCACTAGGTGTACATATGGAAACAATGACAGATCTTAAAACTTTATGCACTATACACAATTAGAAAAAAGATGTGTCTGTAATATACTATTTTATATAAATTAAAGCACTTACATATATAAGCAACAATCAATTCTTAATCGATATTTACAAATCAAAAGACATTAAAATACAATTTTTTGAGGAAAGACTGTAGGTAGAAGCAAAATAGAAATGATAATATAAAGTGAAAAAAGGGGGGAGCTTACATAGATCTATGATGTACTATAGACCAAGGAGCTTACTAATTCAAGTCTGAATTTGAGATATCACCAAAATAAATTAATAATAAATATTAACTAAATGTGTTACATAATTGTTTATATATCAGCATGGTAAAAGTTAGGGTAAAAGTTGGAAAATATCTAGGACTTAAGAAGGTGTGAGAAACTGTATGGAAAAACTTATTTGCCAATGATACCTCAGACAAGGGGTTGATCTCCAAAATATATAAAGAACTGATGCAACTCAACACCAGGGAGACAGACAGCCCAGTAAAAAAATGGGCAAAGGACCTGAACAGATAACTCTCTGAGGAAGACATACAAAAAGCCCAAAGGCATATGAAAGAATGTTCAATATCACTAGCCATCAGAGAGATTCAAATTAAAACCACAATAAGATACCACCTCACACCTGTCAGAATGGCAATCATCAACAAATCAACAAACAACAAGTGTTGTGGGGAAAAGGGAACCCTGGTGTGCTGTTGGTGAGAATGCAGGCTGCTGCAGCCATTATGGAAAACAGTATGGAGTTTCCTTAAAAACGTAAAAATGGAACTGCTTTTTGATCCAGCAATTCCACTACTAGGACTAGACCCAAAAAATCCTGAAACACCAATTCATAAGAACCTATTGATGCCTATGTTCATAGCAGTGCTATTTATAATAGCCAAGTGCTGGAAACAGCCTAAGTGCCCATCAGTGGATGATTAGATCAAAAAACTTTGGTATAGTTACATAATGGAATACTAGATAGCAGAAAGAAAGAAGGAACTCCTACCCTTTGCAACAACATGGATGGAACTGGAAAGTATTATGCTTAGTGAAATAAGCCAGTCAGTGAAAATACCATATGATCTCACCCATTACAGGACAATAATGAACAAAAGAAACAAACAAACAAAACAGAACCAGATACATGAATACAATGAATAGACTTTCAGTGGGCAGGGGTGGGAGAAAGGGGGGAGAAGGAGGCAAAGAATAGGAGCAGTTTAGTCAAGGAACTAGCATGGAAGAACCATGGACATAGACAACAAGTGAGATTGACTTTGTGGGGGAATGGGTGGGTGAGGAAGTGGACAGAGGGGAGTAAATAGGGGATAGATGTAATACAACAACAATAAAATTAAATTAAAAAAGAAGATGTAAGAAAACTATTACTTTCATACAGTGATGGTTGGAATGACATCACTGTAGTTTTTTTTGAAGAATGGACTTTCATTATATTAACATATTTAAAACATGTTTTAGATAATATTTTACCACAGCAAAAGCTGAGTAATAAACTATTCAATTTCTGTAGGTACTTATGCTTAACATAAGCATTGGAAGAGTGTATACGAAGGTAAGGAAAAAGTAGGTTGCCAGTGGTGCTTATGTGAAACACAGAGTTTAGTTTTATATTATTATTCATTAATTATTCTATTATTTTTCATATGAACAGCTGATAAGTTATTTTTGCTTTCATCCTATATTTTATAACTTGTTTGCAAAGGAGAAAAATAAAATGTAATCAAATTATCAAAAATTTCTGTTACTAAGTAAATTGAGGTACATATGCACTGTACAATAAGATGTAGTAAGAAAAAATAAAGTTGATCTACAAGTGGCAATAGGTGATATAAAGATATCAATTAACATATTATTAATTGTAAAACAAGTCAATCACCAAAGCATTCACATAATATAACACCAATTATGTTAAAACAACTGATATAGACAAAACTATTTTTGTATATGCACATAAATAAATGCAAGGCAGAGTATGAATTAGTATTCATCAGCTGATATCAGTAACTATATATAAAAGGTCAAAAGGACTTAACTATAAAATTTGTTATTGTACCTTGCATGTATATATTCATGAATATTTCTGTTTAATTAAAAAAGGTTATCTAATTGATCTATCATCTGTCAACCTATCTTCAATAGGTAATACCAAACATGATGTCTTACATCTTTTCCTTTATATTCTTAAAAAAGGATACTTCAATTAAATAAGTTTGAAAATTAATCAAAAGATATTTTCCTTAGAAATTCAAACCATACATTGGCACATTAGAGTTGGGAGATACTCTGTAGGCAAACAATGTTTGAACTTTGTCTAGTCAATGTGTCCTAAACTAACATTCTTTCCTCATCTAAAGAGCACCACCTTTTCTGTAGCCAATAATATATTAAAAAAAATAAATAACTTTGTGAATACTGAAAAGGAACAGAAGAACAAATAAGGGCCTGAAGTCAGTAAAATGAAATTCTAATTCTTAAATTGTTGCCATAATTAAATATAAAAGATTTTCTGTTTCCTGCCATCTGAGGTAAAAGCAGCTGTATTATATTTGATTCTTATTTCTTATAAATGGGCAGAATGAGTTCTGGGTAAACTAAGTTTATCTTGGCACTAAATTCTGAAAAATAATAAAATATGGTGAATTATGTTATTGAAATAGTTGAAAGCATCTTCAATATCATATTAGTTCAGGTTTGAATGTGTAGTTAATTATAACTTAGTAAAAAATGTTTTATCCATATAAAAAACTGATGATCATTTTCAACTTTCAAGAGTCAAATAATGAAATGAATAAAACAAAATTTCTAGAGAAATGCGCAAAGGTCATGATTATTATACTTCATACACTATAATGAATAAACATTATGTTCTTAATTCACCACCCATTTATTCATTAACCAAAAAGAAGCATTTTTGCATCAAGCAATCTGCATCTGTATCTGTATTGGATCTCGTGCCTGATGTGAAGTTGTTCCTGGTCTATGGATCTCTCTGAATGGAAATATTAGGCACCAGAAAAAAGCCAGAAACTGCAGGAGGCTCCAAAGAAACTAAAACAATCTCACTCTGAAAATTAGTAAAATTTAAAAGATTTTTACAAAAGCAACTTTTCAGTAGATTACCTGATAATTTAAAAAATCAAATTATTTTATCTTTGAAGATGAAAAAGAGAAATTATATTTAAGATCAATGATTTCTATTGCTAAAAATATCTTTCTCTGATAGCTCCATTCCTTGATATGTAGAATTTGCAAATCCCTTTGGTTTATTAATCACAATAGTATTAATATTAATAAGCATTAGAATGGTTGCATTCTCTCTACGGGCCAGCCACTGAATTTAACCTATTCTGTGTATCTTCACTTTACTCTAAGTCATCTTTATGATAAAGAGAAGTGATACACAGTAAGATTAATTACCAAGTCATTGAAACAATAAATGACTATTGGCAAACTGAGTCCAGAACTCATAAACTTCAACATTTATACTTATATTGGTCTTTTCAAATTCTAATAACAAATGTCACATTATGATGCCACTACTAGCAACAGCAAAGTCAACATTGTACGAAACAATCAACTTATATCCATTTATGACCAATGAAGTTGTCACTGAGGGTTGGGGGATGGTGCAGGAGTAAAAGATCTTTTTGCTATTGGTGCAGTATTCACATTACCTGAATGTTGTTTGACCAGTTAGGGCACTGTATGTCATCTTTCTTCTTTTTAAATTTGTTGTTTTATTACAGTTGTCCCAACGTCCCCCCCCCCCGCCCCCGCCCATTGCTTTCCCTTATCTCCACGCTCATCCCCCCACCTGCACTCAACTCTTTTCTGGTTTTGAGGTAATGAAAAAGATTCGCTCTTGCTCTGTCCACCTGGAGTCTATATGGACATGCCCAATTTAAGTTCTAATTTTAGACCTCAAAGGTCACCTTGTCACAAATGTGGCATTTACTATTTTTCTGAAACTGGTAATTTTCCCATAGGCTCCTGGGGGATGACTTTATCCTGTCATCTGGCATTGCCCTAGGAAATGACAAACTAGTTTTCCCCTTAACCACTAAGGCAACAGGAAAATATTTGTTGGCTCCTTCCTTTCAAAGTAACTAAAGAAATGCAAATGAGAATTAAAAACGCCACCACCTAATACAACCATTTTGGGCTATAAGCATTGCAAAGGTTTGTTTGTTTATGTTGTGTTTTTTCTTTCTGTTGAATAATTGTATACCACAGAAAAACTACATTTATCTTTAGTTTTTATTTTCAAACATCCATCCGTTTTACTTGCCTTATGTCGTTATTTTTCCCCATGCGGAATTTGCTCTATAACAATGCATGAATAATTGCATCCGTGAAAGCTCCTGCAGTGCTATAACAACTATACAAACTAAAAGATGGTTTTTCAATGGAATAAAGCAGTCCTGAGGATCACACAAGAGCTCTATAATCAATATTGTATACATTTTGAAAGGGGCGCAGTAGTGAGAGAAACTCCCTTGTCAAAAATTAGACATGTGAAAAGCCCTGAAATGCCCTTTTGTTCTCCCTATGATAGAAGGACTTTCTACAATGAGATGGAGGTAAAACATTGTTCAAATTCATTAGGATATGTTATGATGACCTGATAGTTTATGCACTGATCAATGCTTGGCAAATATCAGAAAGGTTAATCAATGTTATCATATCAGATTGCATCTTTACAGAGTAGATATATAACTCTATGACTAGAAGTGCACAAAATAAAATATACATTTTAAAATTTATTATTTTTCCGAACATGTCTTAGGTTTTCTGCCATAAGATATTATTTTCCTTTAAGAAGTAAAAGCAATTTTTAAAATAAAATGAGTAAAATAAAACAACTTCCCATTTTTTCTGCTTTATGAACTTACTCTTCCCTAAGATTCAGTGCTAGTATTGTTATCTCTGAAAACTATTTATTCCCTGACTCCTAATCTCATTTTTTACTCAATTTCATTTTTTTCTCTATAACATCATAGATTCTTACCAGGTTAATATGATAAACTTAACATACTTTATTCTGGCTGGTTTATATATTCTGTTGGTTTATATACCTGCCCCTCTGCCCTAGAGACCCCATTAGTTTATGAAATATGTTTTATTTGTGATTTTAAATCTATCTTTTCTTATATAGTACTTTGTATGCAATGTTAGGTTAACATCGGAGTAAAGCAAATCATCAGCTGAGTAATGATACAGGAAAACTAATAACACTGTTCAAGTTCATGTTTTCCAACACTGAAATAATTTGGATGATGTCAAGTCCTAGAGCTTTTGGGCCAGCAGATTCTGATAGAGGGACTGGCTCTGGTGTGGTGAAGGACATAGTTGGAGCTTTCAGGGGATTTGGCATGCTTTATGGCAGGTGGCAGGTTTATGACTACACAGGCCAGGCAGCTAGGGTGTTGATGTTCCCACGCACAGTTATCCCACCCTTAACACAGCTGCACCTAGGTTAACAACCACAGGGAGAGTCTAGGTGTCCCAGCACCCATGCTCCTTTCTATGTGGCCAGACAGCCACATGGAAAGGGTGTTGTTGGTGCTCCACACACGGCTTGTCCATCCTATACGACAAACTTATAGTAAGGGCATATTATATGCACATTGGGATAAATGAGACTCCATACACATAAGGACAAAGAGTATATACCCAAAAGTGACACCTGCCTGCTCAGGGCCACTATGGTGGCCACTCTTGGGGTTCAGTGTTTCAGGCTCTGGGATATGATTAACTTCAAGGCTAGCTAGTTAGCAGACTCCAGCAGAAGGGCCACCATACACAGCCTCCCCATCCTAGCAGATGACTCTTCATTAGTGAAAAATCTTTAGTGACAAGTCAAATAATTATGACTATACTTTATATGATCATGTAACTTCCACATAGAGATTTTCCACCAAACTTTGAAAGGAAGTTTATGTTTCTTAAAATGATAGGAGCATCACAAAACACTTTGCTAACTCTAAAATTTAAATCTCATTTCTTTGAGTATTTCTCATAATCACCTTTTTCTCCAAACCAAATTAATGAAACTTTTAATAGTGAATTTTTAAAATAAAACATTAGACTATACCACTGCTCACTTTATGAGGCACCTTTAAAGGTATCTATTTTTATTAGATCACTAAATGATTATTCATAACATGGCCATATAAAACCAATATTTTAAGCCTAAAATAGTATGCGATTGGAAGCAACTACTTTTCCCCAAGAAGTCAAGTGGGTTTTTTTATTAAAACTTTTAAGTTATTTCATGGGCAATATGTTATTGTATTAGGAAATAGGGTACCAAGAGAATCTTGGAATACTAAAATGAGTCAAATCTATGTCTGCATTACAAGACAGTTGTAAATTAACATGTGTGGTGACAACAAATATATTTGACTACTCATGTGCAGAAAAATGGGAAAAACTGTTCTGCCTTTTAGTGAATTCTTGGAATGATATTGACCCATGTCACAACATTCTTTCTTTTTCTTTTAGGCTTGAACTGGGATACAGATTTCATAATGTGGAGAACTTTTGCATTAACAAAGCATATTTGAAAGTGAGCTTAAATAAAAATGAAGTTTTCCAATCATGATGTCCTTAAAGTTAAAGATACACTTACAGATAGAAAAACTTTACATCATAACAATGCTAATTCTATGAATTATTAGAAGTAAATGAGAAATAAATTTAGTGTAAATTGCCAGCAAGATTTTGGGAACTTCTTGACATATTCAATTTATAGTGCAAAGAAAATGATTCATACATAGCTAAACAATTTTGTTTGTTTTCTTTTTTTAATTAATTTTTCCCAATACCATTTAACCCCCTTATACCCTCCCTTCCCTATAGTCTCCACATTGTTGTTCATGTCTGAGAATCCTTTTTTATTTTTGCTTGATCCTTCCTCCCCTTAAGCAATTGTTGAAAAATCAAAGCAAAGTGGTAAGACTTACTTCCCTCCCAAATATATTAATGTATATTAAGAGACTGTAAAAATTGGTATGATTGTTTTGGTATATGTAAAGATAAATTAACCAATATAATGGAATAGTTCAGAAATAGGTCTTACTATAAATATGTGATAATTAGCATGTGATAGTAGTTGTAGGATAAATCTGTGAGAAAAGAATACGCTTTTAGCCATTTTTTTGAGAAAATACACTTGTATCTCCAGCACAGGGTCTACGCTAGAATTGGTAAGTTAAATGTTTAAACATTAAAGATGGCAAATAGAGACGCTTGTAGAATAATATCTTTATGAGTTGGAGTAATAAAATATTCTTAAAAGATTTTATTTATTCACTTTTAGAGAAAGGGGAAATGTAGGATAAAGAGAGCAAGAGAAACATCAATGCACAAGCTGGCTGCCCCCTACATGCCTCCAACCTGACCTGGCTGGTAATCCAAACATGTACCCTGACCAGGAATCAAAGCAATGACTTTTCAGTTCAATCTACTGATACACACCAGCCAAGGTGGAGTAGTAAAAATTTCTTAAGCTCTACCATAAAACCATAAAAAGAAGAGATTTGACTAGACAACATACATAATTTTTTATAATAATGCACATTAACAAGTAAAAGAAGATATATGTATATCCATTTTCTGTAAAGAATTAATATCAGGTGTGTAGAATCAACAAGAAATAGATTTAAAAATGGTTAATTTATTAATTTAATCAACAAATGTGCTTTACTTGATTCTAGAACATTTAAATATGGTAAAAAAAAAATGGAGCAAAAAATATAAATTGACTGAGACACAGACACAAAGAATTTATGTAACTTGTCCAAATTCCAATAGCTTGGTAACTGGTGAAGCAGGGATTGAACCCAACCACTCTCTAGAATTAGTACACATTAATTTTAAAAAATAAATAAACAAGAGGAAAATGAGCAAAGGATATTAATAAAGATGTAGAGAAGAGAACACCTTAATAACCATGGAATCTCCATGGCTCTTCTAATTAGCTTAGTTATGAGTTAACATCACAGAAAGTACTAGAAATTTTCCCAATGACGAAGTCTCTGGTACCTAATCTCCACAAGATACCTGACTACAGGGATCAGGATGTTGCTCTCATCAAAAAAGACAAAACTGCTCCTCCAAATGAAAAGCAAGTTCTGCTAATCCCATTCTGGTTTTCCTGCTCCCATTAGGCAGCAACAAGAGGTGTATCTTAAAACATATCAGACAATTTGTATGTCTTCTTTGGAGAAGAGTCTATTCAGGTCCTTTGCCCACTGTTTAAATTATAGTGTCTGTCTTCCTGGTGTTGAGTTATGTAAATTCTTAATATATTCTGGAAATTAACTCCTAATCAGACATATTATAGACCAGTATGCTATCTCACACAATGAGTTCCATTTTCATTTTGTTGATAGTTTCTTTAGTAGTGCAGAAGCTGTTTAGTTTGATGTAGTCCATTTGTTTATTTTTTCTTTGTTTTCTTTGCCCTAGGAGATACATCAACAAATTATGCTATGGCTAAAGTGACCATCAGTAGATTTAAAAGATGTACTACATTTACACAATGGAATGCTATTAAAAAAAGAAGGAACTTTTACCCTTTGCCATAGAATGGATGGACCTGGAGATTATTATACTGAATGAACTAAGCCAGTTAGAGAAAGATAGGTACCACATGATCTCATGGAATCTAATGAACAAAATAGAATCAGAGGCAAGGATACATGGATTAGACTGGAAGATCTCAGAGGGAAGGGGTTTTGGGGGGACTGGAAGATATTAGTCAAAGAACATATATGTGTGTACATGTAGCTCCTGGACATAGACAACAATGTAGTATCCATGAACTATGTATAAAGCTGAGGGGAAGGGTAGGGAGCTGGGAGTAGGGGGACAAAGTTGGGGGAATAGAGGACATCTGTAGTAGTGTCAATAATAAAAAAAAACAGGCAGGCACCATATGCATCTGCACCAACTTGAATTTGGAAGATATATATGACTCTAGTAAGAGGAAAAAAATTGGAACCAATTGTCATAGACGTATATATGGAATATGGAGCTTCTGTGTTCTCCCTGAAGCAGACAGAACACATATGAGCAGGTATCCAATTGACAGTATTTTCCAGGCACTGATATTTTCCAACATAATAAAATGTATTACTGGGATTTTATTTAGTCACTTACTGCTCTAATCTTCCCAGCATGGCATTTGGTGGTTGATGCCTGTATTATACGTGGATAGCATATACATCGCAGAGCAATGGGATGACTTCTCAAAGATATTTATAGCAGCCTCTTCTGCAATGACTTCTACAGGTATATCTGTTTCAGCTCTCCTTGGTGACTGAACTCTTAAACAAGTGACAATTGGCATATTCTGCAAGAATTTTCTGCCTGGGAAAAGCTCTTAGGCTCATATGTATCAAGTGTGAAGAATGAAGGAAAGTTCAAGTGACAAACCAGGATTTGTCATATTTTTGCACCACAATATGAGAAGTTTTACATATTAAACACAAGTAGGACATACTAAACTTATTGTTCTGCATCTTGCCCTTTTCATTTAGCACATCTTGGGGAATTTTCCATTTCAGTTGACAGAGCTTGCTTTTTAATAAAATGCTACAAAGTACTATATGTCTATCTGTTTCTCAGAGACTCTAATGATTCTGTACCTCGACACTTACTCTTCCGTCCCATGTATTTACATGTACCTTAACCCCAAGTGAGTAGATTGGGACTTGCCTTGAGTAGATTGATGATGAACTAATGGACATAATGTAACTGAGTTTTAGATCTTCTTGCTCCCAGGATAGCACCGTGTCATTTATGATTTTATCTCTTTTAAAGTGTAACACATTGCTATGGCTTTCATGCTTTTTCTACAGATTTCCTTTCCATTTTAGTTCTCATTTTTCTTCAGAGCTCATCATTGGAGGCAGAATAGTGACTTTTAGATTTCTGTACAGTTTATGGTTGCAGAGAAAGAACAAGTATTCCAGATGTTTTTCCATAACAACAATTTATTCATGAACCCATCTCACTTGGAATGCTGTAGAGGGATGGTCAGAAGGCAGATAACTGGTTCTTCTCTTTTCCTATTACAGATATTACCAACCCCCAACAATCACCTTCATCCATCTCAATCTGTGACTTGTAGTGATATGGTTCCTTCATTAGGACCAAAATCGTGGGGGGAAGGAACCTTTTCAGATTCTATTCCCTTCTGAGATAATTCCTAGGGATACCAGAAAACCAACCACTCTTTCCTGATGAGTGACTGCCACAGCCTCTTTAAACCGGTTTTCCTTGGTCTTCCACATAGATGTTTTCACCAACCACACAACATGTATCAACCTTTTCTCATTTCCTTCAGCATAGAATAATACATGTCTAATATCTTGGCTGTTAGGACATTCTGCAGTTACTTCACACAGTCAGGCTCACTTAAAAATCCTTGGTTGCAATTTTCTCCACTTCCTTAATGCAACCAAATTTTGCCACTATCTTAAACAACAGAAAAATTTTACCCTACAACAAGAGATAATCAATGTCAATTAGATACATGATTCCACCTCAAAATAAACTGTTAGCACAACATTTTGTGTTTTCTAGGATTTGTTTTTATCTGAAGTGGGCAGACTTTCTCCTGTCTCCTGTTTATAGATATAACATTATTTGTATTCTGGAGGGAGCCATGCGATCTACAACATTTCTGGGCTATGAGTGGACACACAGCCTTTCACCTAATGAAATTAAAAAAAAAAAAAAAAAAAAAAAAAAAGGCACTGAGCTATCCTTCAATTTGATCCCAGGAGGTTTTTTATAATTTTGTTCTTGATTTCTCACCTTGAATTTCATTGCCGAATGATTTAGAAGGTCTTCACAAATCCATCTAATGAGAATTTTATTAAGTTTTCTATCTTCATATTTATGGACTATCTTTACCATTTTCAGGAGAAGCTTCACCGAAGGTTCAGTTAATTTGCTGATGAGAAGATTTATGTTTTCCTCCTAGGGTTCAGTAAGGCGGCTGAGAAGATGCATGGATGAATGGATGGATGCATGGATGGACAGGGGGATGACCCAGACAGCTCCCATTTCAGGTAGCCTAGTAATGAACTGGTTTAGTGTGAGGTCTGCAGGATCTTCATTTAATTCTGGCTTTGGGAAGCAAATTCTATAGACAATTTAGGAAGGCAGGATGTTCCTATCAACAACAAGGACATCCTCAGGAGTGGGAAGGCTAAGATCTACATCCCAATACTATACAATTAATTAATTGTCTTCTGTCCCCTCCCAATTTCCCAGTAAACATGTGAAAAACAAGGTTAGTGAAGTATCTTTCCTGGAACAGAAACTACAATGTGTCCAGGTACATTAGGCCCAGCTGGACTAATCCAGTGAGGACTCAGGGGACTGCATATATAAAGGGGACCCCTCAAAAAAATTATCTTCTGGAAGGCAGAGCTCTTGTAGTATAGGCTTCCACTGCTAAGTGAATGTTCTGGGAATCCATCTGTATCAGTGTACCACCTGGAATTATTGTGAGAAGCTGTGTGTGGCTTCAGGTGAAGGTTTTTGAAGACACTTCCAATACTTTTGCCTATTTCATGAGTGATTTAAAAGCACACTTTGCCCACACTGAGCTAGGTGTTTAGCAGTTTTTGACCAAAAAAACCACGTGACCCCCAGGCTCCACTTACTCTATTCACCAAATCTCACCCCAGGCAACCTTTTTTTGTTGTTGTTTCCCTGGATGAAAAAATGTCCTCAAGGGAACTGTTTTGCTGATGTTGAAGAAGTGAAACAAACAAAATGGCAGAAGCACTAAAAGACATCAAAATTGAGGAGTTCAAAATCTGGTTTGAGCATGGAAAAAAAATCTTAATGGTGTATTGCATCAAATGGAGAGTACTTTCAAAGGTAACTAAAGTTTAAACATATAAGAATAAAAATAATTTTTTAATAAATAAGTTCCTTTTTGGGGGTCAATGTCTACCTAAAAGCTTCCCTAATACACCCACTTCATACTCATAACTCCTGTTCTGAGGCTGACCTATTAATAAATAGGGTGAGATAACTAAGTTTATGAGTAATTAGCAAAAAAGCAAATGAAGTAACAATGGCAAAATTAAAAACTAGCAAGACATGGCCAGGATATGAAAAAAGATAAACAACCAGGTACTTCTTGGAGAATGTACAGTGTCACTTTCAATCTTGGTATATATTTTAAAGCTATTTATTATATAGCCCATAATACAAATGTTCTTATTCTTGATATACAACCCAAAGGAATCCTCACACAGATCAAAAGAAACCATGACTGAGGATGGTTTTCAGACAATTTTCATGAGAGAAAAATATGGAAACTAAATTGGTATCTTTCCCTAGAAGAATAAATAAATTCTATGATATTAAATAGATGGGTAAGTTAAGCCTATATATAAAACATTGGCAAATTAAAATAACATAAACAATCTGAATGAAATAAGGAGAAACAAAATCCAATTTATAGCATGATATTTAATTTAAAAAAGGATGCATATTTGAACAGTCCTTTAACAATACAGGATGTTCAGTTTTCAAATTAAAAGATACACAATTTTATTAGTAACCAGGGAAGAATAAATCTGAAACACACATGTGCAATAACACACTCCACAGAATGGCTAAAATAAGAAAAGACATAAAATATCATCTACTACCAATAAGTTGGAACAACTACAAGTCTCCTAAACTGTCTTGGAAGTGTGAATCGGTATAACACTTTTAGAGGAATGTTTGACAATGTCTAATATGCTGAACATATGTGTACTCCATGACCCATACATGTGTATACCAAAAGGCATGTGCAACAATGTTCCTAGCAGCACTAATCATAACAGCCAAAACCTACAAGCTTCCCAGATGTTCTCTGATAGAAGAATATGCTAGACAATGTCAGTGCTCTGACTATACACCTTAGACCTTTCAGATCTAGTGCACATCAGACTGACTTTCAGCTTCCAGCACCTGCAACCCGTGCCTGAGGCCTTTCTCTGTGGCCAGATCTCCTTCTACCATAGGTAGATCAAGAAGCAAGTGTTAGAGTTAATGCTTTTTGGGGAGCAGCCCATGGACTGTTGGGAGTGTGTATATATCAATAAACACCCTAGCTTGTTGTTTTTCTGCTCGGTTAACTCTCGGGGATGAGTTCTACATTACTTTCCAGAGTTCCCCAGTGAAATGAAGATCTCCTTACCTTTAGTGACAATTTGCTTGATAACAATTCTCTCTCCACTTCTCATTTTCCTACCAGTGTCCTGCTATTGCTCCAGTCTTTATGATTACCATTGCTCCTAAATAACCTACTTTTGCATGAGCACTGGTCACTATAGGGATGGTTGAGGTGATTGGTTGCCTTAAGCGAAGGAAGGAACTAATAGGCCAATCAGCCAACTACCAACTCAGGGCAGTGGGAAAGCCACAAGCCCTTGATGGCACTAAGTCAAGGACCCTCATTTCCTGCAGCCAAAGTAAAAAAAAAAAAAAGTTGTGCTGAAAATGAGGTCAGGACTAAATTTTGAGAATAAAAATTGCTTAAGTCAGCTGAATTTATAAACTTGGCAAGTCTCCTATTTTAATGTGAGCCCTTGAGAGGAAGAGTATGTCACTGAGTTCTAGTTTGGGAACATTGAGTTGGATGTGCTAGAGGAACTGGATACTCCAAACTTCTCTGAACCGTCTGAGAAGCAAAAATAATCCATTTCTCTGAACTGAAGAATAAGTATCTCTTCCTGCCATTAGGATATACAGAGACTAGCATCTGAGAGCTGTAAGATGCACCTTGTCCCCTTCAGAATCTGCTTCCACCTTTACTCACTTTGTTCTGGGCCAATCAATGAGGTCAAATATCCTCATGGTCTGAATGGTTGTTCTCAGCTCCACCACTGCCGCATACTTTGGCCCAGTCCATAATAATCCCGCAGTAGGATTATTGCAAAAGCTTCCACTCTTACTTCTGGTTATCATCCTTTTCTTTTTACCATCTCTACTAACCATACCACTCAGAACCATCAGCTCATCATTGTGCTCATCTCAAAATATTTCAGTGGTCCTCTGCCTCACTCAGAGTAAAACTCAAAATGCTTACAGTGGTGATTAGAAAGTGCCGTTCCTTTGATGACCTTACTCCCTACCCATACTCCTCTGCTCCCAACCCTCTCTAGTCCTCTTCATTCACAGTGGATTTCTTGCTGTTCCTCAAATAAGCCAAACACAGTGTCACCCAAGATATTTAGATTAGTTGTATCTTTTGCTTAAATGCTGTACATATGGTTTCCCTCTCTTATCTTTTCCAATTGTTCTTTGAAATTGTGCCTGTTTAGTGCAGTATTTTCTTCCTACTTTATTAAACACATAAACTCTCCTTTTCTCTTGGGGCATCCTCTATAACTTGACTGCTTCATTTTTTCCTCCACAGCCTTTATTTTCTAGTGTATAACTTTCTTTCCATGTGTAATCCATATACTACTTTTTTTCTTTCTACTAGAATGTAAACCCTATGTACACAGCTATAATTGTCTATTTCATTTCCTTATGCATCTACAGCACTTAGTAGGTCTTCAACCCATAATTGTTAAATTAATTAAAGGAAGAAATAGAAAGAAAATAATAATGGAAATGATAAAAATAATAGCAATTGAATATTACTGAAGTCCTATGAACTATAATAGAACACAGAATAATTTTATAGATAAATATTACTTCCATTTCACAGCTAAGAAAACTAAATATCTGGTACATTATTACTTTTTAGTGAAAAGTTTAAGATTACACAGAAAAATATCAGAATGAGGATTTACCAAGCCTGTCTGATTCATGTCTCAATGGTCTTTCTATATCTTGGCAATGTCATTATCAACTACGTTCCAGCAGTAACTCACATGTTTTTAGTCATTCGACAAACAGAGAAGCATACCAATAAGCAATATATCAATACTAGATAATGGTCAAGAGCACAGGTTTTGGTATTGGACTGTATTAGGCTTACATCCTGGTTCCTACAAAATTGGTTAAATCACCCTGAGCATTTTTGTTCACTTTTCTCTTGCTTTGTTCACACATCTGTAAAAAGATGATAACACTACCTCCCTCATTAGGTTTTTAATAAAAATAATGAAGTAAACTAAAAAATTAAATAACACATAGAATAAAGATACTATAAGCACAAGTGTTATGCTCATTTTCATTAGGTAAATTTAAAAGTTTTATATGTTCTCACAGTTTACATTTAATATATATAGTTAATCTGTGAGAAAGATAGGTGAATGCTTTATATCTTTAATAGTCTTTGATTTAAGAGTTATTTATTATGAAATGCTTGACATGTCCTAATCCAGGCTTTAGGTTTATATAGAAAAACAAAACAAAACTCTTGTCCTTAGGAACACTCAGATGGAAAAGAAAATAAAGTGGAATAAGTGTTTTAATAAAGGTAGCCCAAGGATGCTGAAAAAAAAAAAGATAGGTGACAAAGGCTATCCAAGAATTGCCCAAATGAAGAGATTTTTCACTTTATATTCGGTGTTTTCCTCTCTAACACTAGGAGAAATCAAGGATAAAGTAGCTTTGTGAGGTGGGAGGTGTGGGGGCTGAGGTTTTTACTCGTTTCTAGGAAACTTTTCAGCTAGTCTTTGCAAAAGACTGATTTTATTCCTTCCTTCCTCACAGGTTCTCTAGGTTGGTAAGAAAGATTCCATGATCCCCAAAGCATAAATAATAATTTTCATTGAAGGATTCACATAGTGCAAGTGAATACTGTGATCACGCACTCTAATATGACTGGTTCACAAAAGTGTAGGACAAAATCAGTGTTTCACTAGACCAGGAATTGGGAAACCTGGATTCGACCTTGGCCAAATGATTTCACTCTCTGAACCTTGGCAAATGTTAGCTATCATTATCACCCTTATAGTCCCTGGAATGACTTGGATAGGAGTTGCATTCCGAAAAACAAAAACAAAACAAAGAACTTCATAACCTCAGGGAGTGAGCTTACTCTCAGATTGATTCTTGGCCATCATTTCTATCATGTCAAATTTTGTTTGCGTTTTAGGCTATAAGAAGTGACTAGCACACTGCTTCATACAGAGCAAAAATTTAAAATATTTGCGCAGTAAATGAACTGCCATCCATACAAAAAAGCATATTAGTAATTTAGTGTTTGGAAAGATACATCTACACATGTTGAGCTCTTTCTGATAGGATGCAGTCTCATCTTTTAGACTCAATTTGTAACACCTGCAAGTCCTTTAGTATGTTCTGTTTCTTTGCAAGGCTTTCCCTGCAGAAAGACTGTACTCTGTCACAGCTGCGCCAATTAGCTTCCCTGCCTGAGAATAGTGACAATAGGGATATTTTTCTGCATGAATGATAGACCTACTGGAGAGTCCACAAATCAAAATGTCAATTTTCCTTTCTCATTCAGCTTCTTTTGTGTTGGCATGTTTGTATGTAATTTCTTCTACAAAAATGCCTTTGGATAGAGATAAAGTATCTTTTTTTTCATGTTTAACTAAATAATGAAGCAGATCTGTGACAGATATTGACATATTTTGGAATTATAGTTGTTGCCTACGAAGAGTGGCAATTGCATGATTTCGTTGAAAAGAATAGTCTAAAAGCACCAGTGGTACCTAGAAAATAACCAGGCTGGTAAAAGAGTAAAGCTTATGCATATTTCTAATAATTATATAAAGGACAAAATATTGACTTCTAATTCAAGTATAAAAGCCTAGTAGATGCCACAGTTGAATTTATTTTTCTGCTAATTATAATTTCTCTACAGTTTTGTGGCAGTCTAAAGATTTTATGTTTTTAAAAAATTTCTTTTTTTGTTAAGATTTTACAAACTTCTTTTAGAGAAAGGAGGTGGGAGAGAAAAAGAGAGGGAGGGAAACATTCATGTATAGAAACATTGATGGTTGCTTCTCACATGCCCCCAGTTGAGTACTGGTCCTGCAACCCAGGCACATGCCCCAAACAGTATCAAACCAGTGGCCCTTTGGTCAGCGGGATGATGCTCAACCCACTGAGACACACCAGTCAGAGTATGTCTTTCAAATTTCTGTACAAATTAATGGAAATGCATGCTATACATATATGTAACAAGGTGAAAATCAATAATAAATATAAAATATTACATTTATCCTTTTTCTATTAAAATACCTCCAGAAACTTACTACATTTTCAGAAATAGTTTAAAATTTTTGTTAGCTTTTTTAAAAAGATTTTATTTATTACTTTTAGAGAGAGGAGAAGGGATAGAGGCAGAGAGGAAGAGAGACATCAATATATGTTTGCCTTTCACCTGCTTCCAGCTACAGACCTGGCCAGAGACCTGGCTTACAACCTGGTTATGTACCCTGGCTGGGAATCGAACCAGTGGTCTTTGGGTTTGCAGGCCAGCACCTTATCCACTGTACCACCAGCCAGGGCCTGTTTGCTTATTTTTAATTCAGAAGTCAAAGAAAGTTTTGAATTAACATGCAGAATTTAAGGTGAAATAATGTTGAAAAATATTTTTCTCCACATACATTACAAATAAGAAGAGCATGACTAAGGAGAAAACTCAAAATATAAATTTGTCTGGATCATGAAATCCAGACAAATTCCAAATAAAATTAATGAATTACACTTGAAGGTAGAGTATAGTTCAAGTTTTTCAAATATGACAATGCTTTGAGTGGCTTTTAGGGATCATTCAACATCATCTTTGGAAAATAACTTGTCAGAATTCCTATATTGAATTTACACAGGCCTCTTGAGTTGTCCATTATTCTCTTATGAAAACCGATTCACTCTTTCTCTACAATGTGTATGGTTCCATGCTAGATGTTGCTAGGGGGAAAAGGAATAGGATGCTGCACTCAATGAGCCTACCATGTACAGGGAGAGACAGCACATATGGCTAATTAATTATAAATAAAAGAGAAGGAAATACATAAGAAGAGATATAATGTGCCTTAAAAATCCAAGAGGGAAAAATATATTACTACCAGAGGGGGGATATAAGCAAATTCTTATAGAAGAGGAATTTGAAATGGGTCTGAATTAATAGGAGATATTTGGTTATGGAAAGGTAGAGAAAGTATGGAAAATGGCATATGCAGAGGCAAGTTTGCAGCCTCATAAAAAATATTCTGTAAACCAATTTAACTGGAGCAAGAATAGCATTTGTTCAGTAAATGCTGATGAAGCACAGTTGTAGAAGCCTAAAAATCACACATTGATCTGTATAGAAATGTTGTGAATAGGTTGTAAAAATGCTGTGTAAAATGAAAAATGTCATATACAAATTTAAGTTACTGTTATTAGGAAACTTAAGTGTAGAAAATACATGGAATGGTGTGGTATTGATAATTTTAATCTATCTGGCTGAATGGGTATTAGTGAAAAACATGTCAAAATGTAAATGTATGTTTGAAAAAATCAATATAATATGATAATTTGATAAAATGCAACACCCATTCATGATTAAAGCACTTAAAATGAGTGTAGAAGGAAAGTACCTCAATATAATAAATACCACATACGACAAAACCTCAGCCAACATCATACATAATGGGAAGAAACTGAAAGCTTTTTCCACAAAACCCAGGAACACAGCAAGGATGTTCACTCTCACCATTCCCTTTCAACACAGTACTGGAAGTCTGAGAGCAATCAGGCAAGAGAAAGAAAAAAAGGCATCGGAATTGGGAAGGAAGAAGTAAAACTGTCACTTTTAGCAAATGACATAATTCTGTACATAGAAAACCCTAAAGAATTTATCAAAAAACTATTAGAAGTGATAGATAAATAAAGTTGCACAATACAAAAATCAATGTACAAAAATTCACTGCTTTCATATACGCTAACAATATTTCAGAAAAAGGAATTAAAAATCTCTTTTGCAATTGCAACCAAAATAATAAAATACCTAGGAATAATTTAACAAAGAATATGAAGGACCTATTGTCAGGTCCTGTGGTGTCAGGTGCAAGACCATCAAGTGATGATGTCAGGGAGGGCTTTGGTCTAGTGGTGAAGAAGAACTTATGTGGAGCCTCTGGGAGGTTTTGCAGGGTTTATTGTGGCAGTAAGCTAACAACCGCTTGGCCGAGTGGCTAAGAGTATTGGCAAGCTCTGGCTCGGTTTTCCTACTACCCTACAGCAGCAGCAAGCTTATAGTAAGGGCAGCCTTACTATACACATGTATATATATATATACACATTGGAAAAAAGGAGAGGCTTATACCAAAAGTTTACATAGCAGGTGACATTGGCCTGCTCAAAGTTGCTAAGTTGGTTACCTCTGGAGCCCAGTGTTCCAGAGGCTCAAAGGATAAGATTAGCTCCAAGACAGATTCCTTGGCTGACCCCCTAGGAAGGCTCAGCAGTGTACAGACAAGGAACTTCCTTCCCCTGACACCTATACACTGGAAACTACAAAGCATTAAAAGAGGTTGGAAAAGGCATAATGAAATGGAAAGATATTTTGTATTCATGGACTGGAAGAATCAACATGGTTAAAATGTCCATATTACCCAAAGCAATATACAGATTTAATTCAATTCTCATCAAAATTCCAATGCCAATTTGTAAATAAATTGAACAACAATGAAAAAGAACACCATCAGATTTGTATGGAACCATGAAAGACCCAGAATTGCCCCAGCAATTCTGAGAAAACAGAAAAAAGCCAGAGGTATCACCCTCCTTGACTTCAAATTATACTACAAAGCTACAATAATCAAAACAGCATGGTACTGGCAGAAAAACAGACACACAGAACAATGGAACAAAATTGGGAATCCAGAAATAAAATCACATGTATATAGGCAAATTGTTATTGGCAAAGGAACCAAAAACACACAATGAAGAAAAGAGAGCCTCTTCAATAAATGGTACTGGGAAAATTTGGAATCTACATCCAAAAGAACAAAAGATTATAGTTTGTCTTCCTGTATAGAAAATTAATTCAAAGTGGATCAAAGACCTAATAAATATAAGATCTGAAATAATAAATTACATAGAAGAAAATATAAGCACTAAACTTATGGGCCTTGGTCTTAGAGGACATTTTATGAATTTGATCCTAAAGTAAATGAATGAGACTATATCAAACTAAAAAGCTTCTGCACAGCAACAGGAACTGACAACAAATAAAAGGCAACCAACTGAATGGGCAAATATATTTGCAAATAACACCTCTGACAAGAACATAATATCCAAAATGTATATATAAAGAACTCATACAACTCACAACATCTAACAAACAATTCAATTATAAAATGGGCAAAAGACTTGAACAGAAACATTTCCCAAGAGGCCATATATATAGCCAAGAGACATATGAAAAGGTGTTCAACTTCATAAGCTATTAGAGAAATGCAAATCAAAACTACAATGAGTTACCACTTCAAACCTGTTAGAATAGTTATGATCAATGAGACAAGTACTAGTAAGTGGTGGAGAGGTTGTGGAGAAAAGGAAACCCTCATTCACTGCTGGTGGGAAGGTAAACTGGTACAGCCTCTATGGAAAACAGTATGGAGGATCCTCACTAAATTGAGAATAGATTTACCATATAACCAAGCAATTCCTGCCCTGAGAATCTATCACAAAACTTGAAAATGTTTATTTGCAAAGTTATATGCATCCTTATGTTCATTGCAGCATTATTCACTGTTGCCAAAGTGCCTTGGAGAAGCAACAACATGGATGGACTTGAGAATGTTATGCAAAGTGAAATAAGTTAGTGAGAATAATATAAAAACCATATGACTTCACTAATTTATGGGACATAAAACTGAAACTCATAGACACAGACAATACTATGGTGGTTACCATAGGGAAGAGGGGTGGGAGTGTAGTAAAGTGTAAAGGGGGCCAAACATGTGGTGAGGGAAGATGATCTGATTTTGGGGAGTGGGCACATAATGTAATATACAGATCATATATCATAAAAATGTATACTTAAAAGATATATGATTTTATTAAATAATATCGCCCCAATAATTTTAATAAAAGAGAAGAAATAAACACAGTTAGAAACCTTTCAAAAAAGAGAGAAATATGAGAGCTTGCAGATCCTTGAGCCTTGGAGAGTAAACCCTGGACTATCTCATTTATTTTCTTTTGAACAGGGGAAAATGAATTAAAATCTAAATATTTTAAATAATTAATTTTTGTCTTATATAAAAAATCAGCAATTATTTTAATGTGATATTTTGGATGAAGAGTTTTTTTATTCTTTTTTTTCACAGCATAAATAAGCTTTCAAGAAATATGATAAGCAACACAGAATAACTTTGTATAATTAAGCAATCATTTTTATTTTACAGAGGATGAATGAAAGAAACATTAATAAAACACTACAGGGAATAAATATCAGGAGACCTCAGTAATCTATTATTGGTTTTATGTTTTAAATGATGTGTTGGAAAATGCATTCCTCTAAGCACAACAATATTGATGGGTTTACAAGACTACTACTGATAATTCTGGTGCAAATAGTTGGAGATTGACTATATGAAAAAGAACATTCCCTAAAAATTCACTACATAATTTAGCAGTTTTTAATGGGTCAATTACAATTTTCAAAGAGAGCAAGTCTGTGCCTGTAGTATTGTCCTGAAGAAGGGCACCTCATTCAGCATTTGGTACAAGACCATTTAATCAGCCTTGTGTTCTATATGAGAACCAGAATATCTTGCCTGCAGTTGACTTTATGGATCCAACTCTAGATAAATATTCACCACATCACTGAAGGATTATTATACTTGTGATTTATATATAAATATTTTAAGCAAATAAAAAATCTACCCATACTATGGATCTAATTATGTAGCATATGCTGAGCTGAAAAAAATAAGTAAGTAATCCCATTATTCAGATTGAAATATGTACAATATACTACAGTGGTAAAAAGAAAAAAATAGAAAAAGAAAACGGAGTAGGCCATGTTGCTTTATTGTTTCCACCTGATTATTGTTATCTTATATGTGTTTTTTAACTTTTTCATTCTTTAATTTTATCATTTGAAACTCTAGAACTAGAGTTACTGAAATAATGAAATGAAATACTAAAGTAAAGTAAATTGTTTAGGGAATATTGCATAGCAGGAAACAAGTGCTTAATATTAGTTGGCAGTTGTGTTGTTGTATAATAATTACTTCTGTTGTTGTTATTATTTCTTTGTACTTATTCCCTCTTCCCTGATGCATTGGTGAAATCTTGCATTAAATGTAATTAAGAAATGCTCTCAATCCTTTTTGAACCTTTTTTTGTCATATTTTGTATTATCCTTGAAGCTGTGGGGCATCCAACATTGATCCATGTACTTTCCCTGGGGATATATACATATAAATATAGACATGCATACATGTATGTATGTATATAACATATATATGTATAATACATGTTTATGTGTGTGTATACACATATATAAATATACTGGTAAATATATATATATTTATCATTAAGTTCACTTTGGTATAAAAAGATTGTATATCATAAGATTTATAAGTGAATGGATTTTAAGTAGCAAAACCATGAGTATTTTAGCAATTTTTTATATTCTATGTTTGAAACACTTAAGGGAGATTTGTAGTTCTTTGTACAATAGGAAATACTAAAGAGTCTGAAGTATAAGAATTCTCATTTTACCAGCCACAATATTAGAAAGAACAAGCAAACCGTATCTTCAGTTCATTAAAGAAAAGGTCATTGAGCAGCTTTTCATTTTCTTGGTTGCACGTTCATTTTTGTGCAAGTGTCAGTTTCTGGCAAGAGCCTATCACTTGTTCTTTCTCTCCCTCTCTTTTTTTTCCCTCTATTTTAAGATACTAAGGAATCTAAAAATATCATTTTCCCCTACTTGGTTATTTCCTTAAAAAGCAATGCTTCTACCCTTTTACCCTTCTCTTTTTCTTTATATCTTGTGGGCATTTTTGCTATGTGATTTTTTAGTTGGAATTGTTCATTTGGAAAAGGGTTAATATCAATTCTTGACCCTGTGAAATAGGGGTGAGATAAAAAGCTATGTGTCTTGATATGAGACACAGTGAAGTCAACTGAGGGAAGCCAAGGATATCCAATTTAGGTACTTGCAAACTTAGCAACCTGCAAACAACTAATAGCATTATAAATTATTTACATGTTTAGTTTTTCACAGAAATGTATTTGCATAAAAACTGCTATAAGCTGAGCTGGGTATTTTTCTAGCTAGTAAAATTTCAGAATATATGGATGAAACACACTTGGTACAAAAATCGTATGACAAAAAAATAAAAACCATAATGTTTTAAAATAGTTTTTAAATAAAGATATTTTATAAGGAAGATTAAATTCCCTATCTACTTAAGTATCTACTAATTTCTCAGTGTTTCCTCTCAAGTGGTGAAACCAGACAAAATGGATTAACAAAAATTAAAATAAACCCATAAAATATACTGGTGACAGTGTAAAATTAGTGTGCAATGAAATTATTCATCCTCATCTATCATTTTCATCTTATAGGGAAAAAAAATGAATGGGTGGGGAAAGGAAGATCCTACCAGGTTTGTCAACACCAGTCGGCAGGGGAATTAGAGCAATACCTTCTTCCAGTAGGTGTGTGCAGGGAGGTGGAAGATGAGCTTTCTTTGCTCCAGCTAGCACTGCTGCTCTTGGGAGTCGGTCCTGCCATCTGACTTGGTGCAGAAAACAAGGGATGGATGATTAGCTCTCTGCTCAGCCTCAATGAAACCATGTAGCAGGGGTTTTTATAGTATGCATCTATAGTAGGGTAGGCAGCTATATCAAGTTTCCTGTTCCGTTATTTTCAGGGAACAGGCTTTACTTGGTTGTTCTTTGATTTATTTGTTTGTTTATTTATTTTAGCCTTTGACTGTTGGAAGTTCTGGGTTGGAATATTCTGCAGCACATTGCCCAGGATGTGTTGGAAACAATAAGGAACCCAGGGACCAACTATTGCATTATTCCTTAAGTCCCAAATTACCCAAGTAGTTTGCATTCTTCACATTTTCATTTTCAGTTTTCAGAGTCTGATACTCATTTATTGTGTTGTGGACAGAGGCCTTTTTATTTTTTAATTAATTTAGTTTTTGTTACATCCATCACATTGCAGATTATTCCTCTCACAATTTCCTTTAGAAATGTAGATTTCTAAATTAGTTTTCCTTTTGTGCAATATTTTCTGATTATGCACCTGTGAATTACAAAACACTACCTATATAGCTAAAGATCCTTCTATTTTTTTCTCTCTCTCTCTGTTTAAGGAGCAATTTTAAAGGTTATATTGTAAGGACGCTGAGAGAATAAGGACTTTGATCAATGTTATACATTTTGATAGTGAAAGAGTTTTGATTTTTAACCAGGACTGTGAGATTTCAAACCATTTTTTCCCCTTTCCTGAGTGGTCTTCCTTGAATGGTATTATTGCTTGCATTTCATTGCTGATATGATATGATATGTTGTAAGTTCTTTATATAAAGGTCAATTTCAATATTTTTATACTTATTTCTTAGCACATACTAAGCATTAAATAGAATTAGATTCTTAAATAGGTGCTAACTGGAGCTTTCTCTATTTTTTTCTTAAAGAAAGCAAAAGCTCTTAAAAAGATTAAAGAGGGCCCTGGCTGGTGGCACAGTGAATAAGGTACTGGCCTGCAAACCCAGAGGTCACTGGTTCGATTCCCAGCCAGGTTGCGGGCCAGGTCTCCAGCCAGGTCTGTGGCTGGAGGCAGGTGAAAGGCAACCATACGTTGATGTTTCTCTTCTACTCTGCCTCTTTCCCTTCCCCTCTCTCTAAAAATAGTAAAATAAAATCTTTAAAAAACAGATTAAAGAGTACAATTAAAATGAAAAATAATTTGTAAAATGACCTTTTTCACATTAAAAAATGGAAAACTTAGAGGCTTTTATAAAGAAAACAAAAAGATTTGAATTAAATGTAAAATGAGCAAACTAACCTGAGACTTGAACATAAAGGGGATTATTAAATCATCCCCTTTCAGCTTTATCTGCAGAGTCATCAGTGAAATATGCCAGATGAAGACTCTGTGATGGAGAACACTTGCTGGATCAAA
This sequence comes from Noctilio leporinus, assembly GCA_004026585.1. NCBI lineage: Eukaryota > Metazoa > Chordata > Mammalia > Chiroptera > Noctilionidae > Noctilio > Noctilio leporinus. Next base: position 179,715 of record PVIW01002442.1, read on the forward strand.
ACCAAGACCAAAAGGTAAGCTTACAATTTATGACAAATGTTTATCATGTGTTTCTCAACTTAAAGAGAAAGAAAAAAACACTAAATATGTCCAGATTCCCCAAAGTTTTATTTTTTACATAAATACCATAAGTACATATATCCAGAGACAAAGAAATGTTTGATATCCATGAAAGCTTTTTTTAATGAGTGAAATAGAAGTACCCTTGAAACCCTCAAAACTTCTGTTAGCAGTAAAGGAGGAAGCAGTGTGAACTTTATTTTTTTTTTTTTTTATTCTCTCAAAGAGTATGTGGAACAAAATATTAAAACATTCTTTAAGCATAGCTTTATCTAGAAGTTATTTCATAAAATAAGGGAACATGATGATAGCTTTTAAAGTAATAGTGAATATTTGATGGGTCTAGATATTTTCTTCTAGAAAATTTAATTAGCAACAGGGAAAAATAGTACATAAATAACTGAAGTCTAATAGTTCATATAATAATTAATGTTTCTAGTCTTTGGAGTATATAATTTTGTGAAAATAAAATCACTCTGATTTTATTTTATGAATTTTACATGTATTTATAAATTATTTTATAATACACTCGTCAATTTTAAAACTAAAGTATACTTGGCTAAACTACATTGGGTTGGCCAAAAAGTTTCTTTTTCTATACGATGGTTCTAGTAACACTTACTTGTCTTTCACTCCATTCAAAACAATTTTGTTAGATTGTATAGTGACAGCTGCCATATCAGGGTGCATTAAAAAAAACTTATCAAAATTGGTAAATTTTTGTGTAGCCATTTTAATATTGAAGATAAAAGAAAATACTCAACATTTTCAGCATATTATGGTTTATTGTTTCAAGAAAGGTAAAAACACAACTGAAACACAAAAAATGATTTGTGCAGTGTATGGAGAAGATGCTGTGATGGATTGAACGTGTCAAAAGTGGCTTGTGAAGTTTCGAGCTGGAGATTTCTTGCTGGATGATGCTCCTCCACTGTCACTAAGGTAGACAGTTGAAGTTGATAATGATCAAATCAAGACATTAATTGATAACAATCAACATAATGCCATGCAGGAGTTAGCTGACATAGTCAAGATATCCAAATCAATAAAGTTATTGGTGAAAATGAAAAATGTGTTTTTATTTTACAGAAAAAATTACCATAGGACCTTTTGGACAACCCAAAAGATACTGTTTAGATTTACATTAATTTTTATTTTCTGGAAGATACAGGATCAATGTAATATAATATATTTTAATTTTAAAATATTTTTCAGACTTTGAGACTCCTTTGAACATAAATTTACACTGGTCATTGAGAGGGGAAGTGTTAGACTGTACACAAAATGTCTGTGTATCGTTCTGCCAAGGTTGGTGGTTGTGAAACTGCACTCTTAAAAACATAATGGTGCCTATGACACCTTTCAGTGAAAATAGCTAGACTTATAGCAACTAATTCAACTAGGCTAAATGTCTTGGCAAAGCAAAGTCTGTGTCATTTGATGAAGATTGCTTATGAAGTTGATGTAGAAAACCCCACAGAATTATTTTCATTAGAATTATGAAAAACTGGGAAATATTTAAATTGTTAATTTGTGCTCACTAGTTAATTATGCTTAAAATGTGTGCTCATTACATATCAGTGTTCCTCCTGACATGCATTCATTTTTATTGATAAAATGGAAGCAAATCAAAAAAAATATGGCAGTATTAATGGAGTGGAAATCTGCTGAATCAAAACAAGTGTAAAGAGGAGCAAATGAGTAATCCAACCAGAAAAATACGCTAGAACCAAACTTGGTTGATTGATGAAGAGTTGACATATAACTTCATATTTAAATCTGTATTGATTATTGCTTTCTTAAATGTTTGATATAGCTAGAATGTTTATAGAGTAGGTAGTTAGCATTCATATGAATTCTTTTGAAAATACCTTAAGGGAAAGAGGGCTATTGCTTTATAAAAACCATGTTCTTTAACAGAAACATTGGATATTCTAAAGCAGTATCAAATCTGAGGGATTTGACATTTAGATCTATAGCATAAATTTAAGTCTACTTGAGGCATTTCAGACATCCTCCTGGAGAGATAACTAATAATTGTTCATTTTAAAGAAATGATATGTAAGAAGCATTTTACACTTAACATTGTCTATGCAAGAGATATATTTCAATTGATTGGTGGCCTAAAATAAATTTGGAAAAGAAAGTTGAAAGGTAAGCTGTTATATTGTCTCCAAACTTCTTTGAAGCACTAAAATTCCATAGTTCTATGATAATCCACCTGGACTATATAATACAGCATTTTGACATTGTAGTTATTCTTGTCATTATTCATGCCCTGTCATAATTTTAAAGCTCAGATATAATCCGATATATACCAGTGTTGGCAAAAGGGATAGAGTGTATCTTTTCATTCCTTGATTCACTGAGATCATTTTAGAACATACAGTTGTTTGGCAATGTGAGTGATAAAACCCAGACATGGTGAGAAATCTATTGGTATGGATAAATCTTATCTTGTTTTTCTCTCTAAACTTGGCAGCTACTTTTGACATCCTTCAAGTTAATCCATCAAGGTTAAAGAATAAATCATGGCATATTCAAGCACTAAATTTTAATTGAGTAGAGATAGGAATAAACCACAACACACAGAGGGATGTGTCTGTGGTGGTGGTTTGTTTTATATTATATAGCAATCCAGAATACCTGCTTATCTGTTCCAAATTAGAAATCAGGGAACCTACTTTTTTCATTATTTTTAATTATAGAGAGATTTAATATTTCCAAAGATAAGTAAATGAACAAGAAACTAAGTTTGATCCACACAATGAGCTAATATAGTGATGGAATTAAGCAAGTTGGTAATACATAGCTAGACAGCGATAAAAGGATTTACCAGGAGGGAGTGTTTTGGTGGTTCTAGGGCTTCCTAACGAAGTTACTCTGCAAAAATCAAAAAAGTAGGAAACAAGGAGAGAGGCATGATAGCACCTACCAACAAAATTAAGTCTCTCTCCTTGCTATGAAAATGAAGGCTTGTAATTTGTGTGAAAGACTAGCAGAAATTAGCTCTAGTGGCAGTAAGCTCTGGTAAATTGACCAAGTCAGACAAGATGAAGAATTCTTGGCCTTTCAACAATCGGTGTGTATAGAAAGCATAGACTGCTAGATATGCACAACAAAATCTCATACCCCCAAGAAGGAAATAAAACCCAATGCAAAGCTATGTAAGACTTAACAATATTTATAATTTATGCACACTCTTGGCATATGACATCTGTCCCCAAAGTTTTGAGCTAATGTTAATATAATTAAAAGTTTGCCTGGCCAATATTTTTGGGACAGACATTGCATATGGTATGTAGTTATTTTCTTTTGCAAATTAAACCCAGTGTAAGTAACTCTGTGGTACGTATGCCTGCTGCATTTCAGAAATTTCCAAGAGTGCTTGGAAAATGTGTGTTCTGCAGTTATAGTTTGTGTAGGTGAATGAACATTTGCATAAATAGTTATGTTACAAAGACTACTTTGAGATTCAGAGGTTGACTGGGAGAAAAATAGTCATTTTTTTCTCTTTTCAAGCATCTTAGTTTGCTAGGGCTGCTGTAACAAAATTACCCTAAATTGACTGCTTTAAACAATATTTGTTTCTCATGGTTTTGGAAGCTGGGCAGCCAAGGTCAAGGTGTCATCAGATTTGGTGAGAACCTACTTCTTGCTCCTCTCTATGTCCCCACATGTAGCAAGGGGTGAGGGAGCACTCTTACATCTCCTATATAAGGGCACTAATCTTATTCATGAAGGTTCTATTCTTCTAAACTAATCACCTACCAAAGGACCCATCATAATAGAGTTAGGATTCAACATATGAATTTTGCAGGGACACCAACATTTAGACTACAGCATCACACTTTAATATTATGAGCCCCCCAAATTGAGAAATATTAATTAAAATAATTTTCAGCACTAAATATCTGAAAAACCACTCTTGAAATCACTAAGTTATCTATATTCTCTCTCTCTCATATCTCTATATTAATCATTTTTACTTTCTAGAATTTTACTAGATTTCAGATCTCCATCTCTCTGGAAATTAGACAAGAGTTTTAAAATGCTACTAATATGAATTTACTATATCCTAAAATTCAAACCCTGACTATTAGATGAAATGTCAGGTTAGCTCTCATACCTTCCTCAGGAGGCTGGGACAAGTCTGTCTTTGTTTCCCCATGCATTCTGTATCCACAGCAAGACTTTCCCCCCAAAATCAACAAACCTGGACGTGAACTCAGACAAGCTTTGGTTGAACTCATCTTGAATATTCGGCAATTTTTCACAATAATAAGTTAGAACTTGGAAGTGTAAGTTATGTGGTTACCTCTGTTAAAATTCCACTTACTGATTGATTTAAAACCTGTAAGACTGTAGGGGAAGGTCTGCTCTATTTGTTTGGACAAATCTCCAGAAAATATATAATTTAAATCAAATCATTTCAAATCATGATTGAAACCACTAGTCAGGAAGGCTCGTAATCAATGCTTATGCGAGAAAAAAATGAGTATGTGTAGCTTGATACAACTTCAATGTATTTTTTTCATAACCCAGACGTAGATGTTTTCTATTAGGAGGTACACACATTGTGAAAGAGTGTATTGTTTTGCATTACATCTGTCATTACATTAGAAAACATTTGGCAGGTTTAGCCATGCCAAGGATATACTCATTCATCTCTCAGTGTTTATGTGGTACCAGCATACTGCCTTGCTTAGTGATTATTTTTCACTCCTTACTCCCTCACAGACTCTGGGGTGATAGAGGGCAGGTATATTTGCATTGTTACTATTTCTTTTATGCAGATTTTAGGTAATAAATATTTGTGATTGAGGCTAATCTTTTATTATCTCTGTTTCACTAGGTACCTAACACTGAAACAAGTAAACTATCAGTAATTTTTAGCCTTTTATTTGTAATTTTTAATGTTATCGATCTCAACAGACACCAATCTGAAAGCAACTCAGTACCTTTGCTCGGTGCTGTGTCCCTTGCACATAGCACAGTGCTCGGCACATAGTAGTTGTTAGATAAATGTAGCTGTTAGTAAATGACTACTTGGAATGAATGAATATACCCCAACTCTTTTTTAACAAGGAAATGACATAAAAATGTCTCAATATATTTATAGACCAACTTTTAGCATTTAGTAGTTCTTCTATGAAAAATAGATCTGAAAAGAAACTCAAATGTTTATTTCTCTTTAACCCATCACTATGGATAAGAAGGTTCTGGAGTGACTGGGTTTGCTCTTCTATAAATTGTCACTAGATATTGGATACTGTTAATAGCTCTAATTATTAACCTTTTAAAAATATGAAGCATTAGACATTCCATCAAATGGTTTTTAAATGTGCTATTGACCAGTATGAATAAGTATTTTATAAGTGTTTGCCTCTCTCAAAATGTTTACTTTTGTTTCAAACTTTTTATCAAGTGCTAAAAGTAGCATTAATTATATTCATATGTAATACATTTTATGTATATAAAAGTTTATATATATACAAACTCCTACATAAGACAGTATTTTCTGGTTCCACAAAGGTAGGTGAACTATGAATAGTATGGTTACACTTAGGCTATATGCGTGTATATATGGTTTGGTATGCAAAAGACATTTTTGAGCCATATGTTGATGATGATTATCTCTGGGGATTGGATTTACAGAATACTATGCCTCTGAATTATAAATTTCTATAGTGTATAAATTTTTAAATCTTTTTATGACATTTATAATAAAATGTATATTTTAGAGAGGATAACATTTTGAAGCAATAGTTTTTTATGACTATGTGTATTTTAACCATTTGTTACATAGCAAAGGAATTACACCAAAATGTACATTCCTAAAGCTTTTTTTAAAAATGGAATTTATTGGGATGACATTGGTTAATAAAATTATATAGATTTCAGATGTACAATTCTATAATACATCATCTGTTATCATATTGTGCGTTCACCACCCCAACTGAAATCTTCTTCCATCACCATTTATCCCCTCATATGCTCTTAAACATCCCCACCCCCTTCTATTTGGGTGATCAACATGCTTTTGTCTGTGTCTAGGGGGGTTTTTCACCCATCCCCAAACCTCTCTCCCCTCTGACAGCCATCAATATGTTCTCTCCCTATAAGTAATTAAATTCAAAAAATTAATTTGAAAAATGTGAAAATAGTTGCTAAGCCATTATCATTCAGGAAACCAGGATGTAATAATATTTCCAAAGATACTAAGGTAAAACATTGACATACAGCCCAGTTTGCTCTAGCCAGCAAAGATAGATATCCTTCAGAGTTGTAAGTCAAATAAAGAGCTGCTCAGACAAGGAAAAAAGGATGAAGGAGTTCATCACACAACTATTATCATATGAAATGTTACAGGGATTTATTTAAGAAAAAGAAGAATATCAAAGTGGGAATAAATATTTTTCTGTTAACAGTTGAGTCTCAAAACCAAACTAATCAAATAAGAACAAAGACAGAACCACAAGTAGGAAGAGCATCTTGATGGTTGACAGATAGAATGAGGGCATGGGGGAATAGGTGAAGAGTTTGAAGGAATTAAGAAGTACAAATAGGTAGGTACATAATAGTTATGCAGATATACAGTATAGGAAATGGAGTAACCAAGGAATTTACATGCATGACCCATGGACATAGACAATGGTGTGGGGATTCCCTGGGGAGGAAGGGCATACTGGGTGGAAGGGGCAAAGGGGAAAACCGAGATAATTGTAATATAATAATCAATAAAATATAACTTAAATAATAGTGGAGTACTGAGACACATTGGATATACTCTCAAGCACAATTTGTTGATAAAATCCTTACCAAATATACTAATTAATTTAAGTTCAAATCAACAATTGAGTACTATACTAATTTAGTTATTTCTTCTTTCATTTCCTTCCTTTCTTAATCTTTCTCCTTCCTTCTCTCTTGTCTTACCTCCTTCCCCTCCCTTCTTCTCTCCATTGCATGTAATTTAAGTTCTATTATTATTCTGAAGTGTGGCTTAGAACTACAATGAGATTTATGTATGGTTTATACATTTTGGCTATTTTTAAATTTTTTTCACAGATTTCTTAAAACTTTCAAATTTCATTTTTTTCAATTCTTAATTGTAGGTACCAATATATACCATATGAGTTTTGCATGTGTATACACACAAGAAAGAAGACATTAGAGAAAGGAAGAATTAGAATTTTTGGTTTTATTAAAATAATAAAAATAATTTTTTTGATCATCATAAAATATGTTCATTCTTTAATTTATAGTAAAAATCAAACCAAATCTAACCAAACAAAAAATAAATGCAAATAAGACTGAGGCTACTTCCATGGTAAATATAAAATACTTAAATCTCAAGTTCAAGGTCAGAATAAATTACTTCCTTCATCCTATGCTGTCAATGATGTTTGTTTATCTGATCTGTAGTGGTTTTCAATGAAGCTGAAATTCCTTAGTATTGCATAGTATAACCCTGAATGTAACAGCATATTTTGCTGCATATTTTCATATTTCAGGTTTTTCCTCAAATATTCTTTGGCTAGCAGTCCTCAAATTATTCCCTAGTTGCATTTGTTACACCCATATGTTTCTCTTATGCAAATTCCTTAGTATGATAGCAGTGTAGCTAGCAGTTTTAGTTGATTATTATGATATTTAGCTTGATATTAAAGTCCAAGTAGCAACATTGTCTCTCTGATCCCTCAGTTACTCATCACCCATTTTCTAGCCCATTTCCACTGATATTCACTTATTTTTACTTTACAAATCATTTTCACATGACATGTCTTTTCATTCACAAATCTGTTGAATTTTGAATCTGAGTTAAACATTATACTATAAGTGCAAAATCTCTTTTCTTCTTACTTAATAAAAAATCTCTGATTTTCATAGTTTAGTTTAAAATTTATGTGTTTACTCTGAATTCTTAATAAATACATTTTGTTTCCTGTTTTGCAAATGGTTGTTAAATGTTGTTGTTTGCCTTTTTGGTTTGATAGTAAACACCCTAATGGATGAAATTAGTTTTTTTAGTTTTATTTTTCTTTTCAAAGTTTTTTTCAATTTTATTGACAATTTATTTTGAGTCAATTTGCTATATAAGAAGCAGTTGCATTAAAACATATCCAATGCATCTAAGAGTACCAATTACCTTTGGAAATTGTAATATCCTTAAAAATGCAAATATTCAGTGCAGGTAATTGTATTCCCAGAATAATTAAAATATCTCATTGCAGCAATTTCCAAAGTAAATCACTATGTGCAATTTTAGGGAAATACAATATTTTAAATTTCATGTTTAATTAGAAAAAATGAACTTAACATTATATTTTGCCTGCCACATTTTAAGTTTACCATAGACATTGAGGCCCTGGTTCTTTTCTTTTCTTTTTTTTTAAATTTAATATTTTATTGTTATTCTATTAAAGTTGTCTCAATTTTTCCCTTTTGCTCTCCTTTGCCCCAGTCCACTGCCCATTCCCATAGTCAAGCCCTACCCTGTTGTCTATGCCAATGGGTCATCTGAAAATAATGACTGCTTTACTTCTTTCTAGTTTGGATGCCTTTATTTCTTCTTGTTTGATTGCTGTTAAGACTTCCAGTACTATGTTGAATAAGAGTGGCAAAAGCAGACATCCCTTTCTTGTTCCTGATCTTAAGGGAAATGTTTTTAGTTTTTTCTGTTGAGAATGATGTTAGCTGCAGATTTTTCATATATGGTCTTTATTATGTTGAGGTATGTTCCCTCTATTCTTATTCTGCTAAAAGTTTTTATCATAAATAAATGCTGGATTTTATCAAGTGATTTTTCTATAACTGCTGGATTCTATCCAATGCTTCTTCTGCATCTATTAATACAATCATGTGATTTTTGTCTTTCATTTTGTTTGTGTGCTGAATCATACTGCCTTACGAACTGACAATTTCACTTCTGGGAATTTATCTGAAGAAATCTGAAACACTAATTCAAAAGAATATATGTAATCCTATGTTAATGTAGAGCATTATTTACAATAGCCAAGATTAGGATGCAGCCCAAGTGCCCATCAGTTGGTGAGTGGATAAAACAACTATGGGATATTTACACAATAGAATGCTACTCAGCCATAAAAAAGAAGAAATTTTTACCCTTATGACAGCATAGGTGGAACTGGAGAACATTTTGTTAAGTGAAATGAGGCAATCAGGAAAAATAAGTACCATACGATTTTACTCAAAGTGAAATCTAATGAACAAACTGAACTAAGAGTCAAAACAAAGACAGACTCATAGTGAGCAGGCTGACACTTTTGGGGAGTTTGGGAGGTGAAGTGATAAAGCAAGAAAAGAAAAAGACCTCATGGACATGGACAACTGTGTGGTGATTGCGGTTGGGCATGGGTGGAAATGGAAGAAGGTATTGGGGGAACAAATGGTAAAGGAAAAAATACAATAAAAATGAACCTAATAAAAGCTTAAGAGTTTCACTAATAAACTAATGCAACTTCCAGTCACTTAGAAATCAATGACTATATTTCAGAAACATTTTGGTGGAACATCTATTTATCCATTATGTTTATTTTCCCCTTGGTATTGCAAACTGTAACTGTTTTTCTACTGTTAGCATTACTTCCTGCACAGTACACCTCATAAGTCTCCTTTGCAATACAGTCTTTTCCCCAGATCTGTCATTATGCTAGCACTATGTATTTTAATGCATAATGGAAAACCTGCATGCATTGTGAGCAGTGGCATAATGTATTCTTCAGGGTGATAACCTATGTTTCATGTAATGACAGTTTCTCTCTCTGAATTTACTCGGTCTCAGTAGATATGTTTCAGATTAACAGAGCACTAGTCCTTAATCAAGAAAGTATTTAGGGATACATTTTTTAATTAAAATAAACTATGGGAAGGAATAAGTAGTTTTAATCTTTTTGTATTAATTTGACATAATACACTACCCATGTATCTTAATACATTATTAAAGATTAGACATTGTTATTTCTGCAAACCCAATATAAAAATTAAGGCTAATGGGGGGAAAAAGCATGTTTAGAATGTTAAAAATACTCTTAAAATCACAGAGGCTGCAATGTACACCAAATCATAAAATATATACTTTTAAGGGCTTACAGCAATTAAGTAATCAGGTCACCTACTTGCTTACAAGTAAAGAACACTATGGGAGAGTGTATCACCTGCTTTTAATCACAGAGGCTAGGTGACCTCCTTTAGTAGCAGTAGTATCTTGACCATTAGTACGTTTTTTCACAAGACAGCTTCAATGAACAGTAATGTCAGTCTTTTTGTTGTTGTTAAATATAGTCTCTTCATTTATGGAACTCCAAAAAATTGCACTTCTCATTTTAGGAATAAAATATAAAAGCCCAAGTTCTTGACCCAAATTTTGCATAATTAACATTTAGACACTTGCAAAAATGTAGAATATATAAAAAGCCAACAAAAGACTCAAATCTGCCATTATCTATACATAAAAAGACACAATCTTATAATCTTGCAAGATATGTGAGTTAATAGAAATATTATACATTTGATGTAATTGGAGGCTGTGATCTTTTCACCTTACTGAGATTATAGAAAAATTGCTTAATATGAAAATATTACTAGAATCAGTTGTGTTCCCTTGATGCTGTTTATTTTTTTAGAAGACAAAGCTGCATAAAATTTACAATCAACATATTCTAGGGCTTGACTAGTAAACTACTTTAGCAACTATTTCTAGGGTATACATAGGGATACTTAAGGTGTGAATTGGAGCTTAGCAACTGGAAATTCACTTTCAAAAAATAAAAAGACCCCATTTCACAAAGAAGTAAAACATTTCCCCTTCATGCAGCAGCCCATAAAGGGCTTTGAGTGAGATCTGGATCTAGAAATCAGAAAGTGCAGAACTACTACTCTACAAGGACAGCACACTAATATACTCCACTTATAGGAGCAGAGAATCAAAGTCAGGATTAGTATGCAAAAAGTAAGAACTGTTGGTGATAAATTCTGTAGGCCTTGAAGCATGGGAGATCCTTGCACAGATCAGAAAGAGGACACAACTGGAAATAAAAAACGTATTGATTCACATTGAGTAAGGGTTAATATCAAGGCTTTGCATTGAGGTACATATATTCTATAATTCATTTTATAGAAATAAGTATGTCATTTGTAGTTCTCATTACAAAACTTTAGTCCTAGCAGGTTTTACAAAGTTGCTGTTGTATTTATAAATACAGAATTCTTCCTCTACGGGTCAGATATCATAATAAATATTTTGGCTTTGTAAAAATAAAGCTAGAGAAACAACAACATATGCCTAATTTGACTTAACACATTTTGTGGGGGTCTGGTGTACTACCTTTCTTTAAATTATTTCAAATAGAATTGTGACTAAGACTTGGAGGAGCTGAATAAACATTCAGCAATGTCAACAGTGTGTGTATTTGAGCAGACAGTTTTGTCTCTCCAAACTTCACATGGCTGAGACATAAAATGGAAACAATAGTTACACACACACATACTTATTAATGTCATATTCAAAAGTCTATTAAAATTCAAGCACAAAAATATTTCAAAATATATTATATGTTTAAGCCTCGTTGGTTCACCATTGAGACCAATTGTAAGTGACTACTTGATTGCGTGAAGGTAGCTATCACCTTAGTTTACCATCTAACCTAAAATAGGCTGTGCAGAGGCCACGTACAAGGTTAAAAATACAGTGAGCAGGATCACCCATTTCCCTCCCTTGCTCATCTTGCAGATGCACCAGTAATTCTGAGGGCTCAGCATTATGCTTGTGAGGAATCCATCAGGACTGAGAAATCCCAAACCAGTTCACCTTACTACAACAAAGGGAAATTCTTGCTGTGGTGAAATTATATAGAGCCACCTTTTATTTCTCATATTAAAACTTGCCCTACTGCAGGTTTCTGGGCAGCTCTCTAGGCCCTAGCATATCAGGAGTTAAGAACAAGCAGGACGCAATCTTCTTACCAAATGCTATATATATTAATTTCTTACAAATTTATCCCCTCTCACCTTTGGAGATGTTTTTAAAAGTTCTATGTAGAATTTTCTTTTAAAATCTTGTTTATCTTAACATAAAATTTATATGAATCATTAGGATGATGCCACTGAAATATTTTTCTGTAATAGAAAAATACTATAAGTAATGAATTTTAAAATATATTCCTCGGCAGATTAGTCTCTCAAAACTCTTTTAATGATGGAATATTAAGAAAATACAAAATATTGCTATATGTCCTAGTTATAAAGTTCAGTCAAGACTTGTAGCTTCTTCAGAGTAGGTAGAAAGCTAAAAAGGACATTGCTCAGTCATCCTTACAACAAAGCTGAGAATTCAGGGCAACCAAATACTGTAATCCCAGATCCATGAAAATATAGTCCCTTCAAGAAGTACAGAAACACAATAACTTGCTTACCTGGAGCAGACTCTGCCAGGTACCATACCTACACACTTACCACACTAGCAGGTAAGAAGAATGTAGCTAAAACGTGTAACAAATTGCTGAAGTCTGAGTGTGGACTGGCATGAGAAGGTGCTCATAAGAAACATTTGGACATGAGACCAGAGAAAGTGTTCCTCGTGAACCAGGCCTGAGGGGCGGCAATAAAGGCTGTGACAGGCAAGGCACAGAGCCTCACCTGAATCTGCCTAGTTTTCTCCCATCAGGAATAGAAGCTCTACCCTGCTGGGGAAAAGAAAGCAAGCCCTGTCAGCTGTGACACTGGTAAAGATCACTCACTGCAGCTGGGGGAAGGGGCAGTGAACATCCTTTCTGGGTATACAACAGCCTGGTTCCAGACAAAGATTGAGAGAGGAAGAAAATCACTGAGTATTCCTTACCCCTGAATCCCAGAGACAATGGGTGCTTAAGGCTAGGCTAAGTGAGATCAACAGAGAATTTCTTCTCCCTCTGCACCTTTTTGTGAGGCCATTAAGCTCTGGAGAATAAGCAATAACAATCTAGTTTGGGGAGAGAAATGTGCCTCATTCTGAGGCACAGGGCCAAGTAGCAATCTAACACTGAATGTGGAGCAGACATTGACAAAATTCTCCAGTACCATACTAAAGTACATCTAAAGTACAAGTTAAACTAGAGAAATTTAAAACCTGAAGTATGCTAAGGAAGAAAACAATAATACATCCCAAACTCTGCTCAATTCCTGACTAAATTGACATGTACGCCTAACTAAAGGCCTAACAGAAGAATATACATACCCATTTCCAAGAATAAAGCTATTTATTACCACAGGGTCTGCTATCTTATACAACAATGTGGAAGAATCTCAAGAACCTCAAATACTTAAATCCAGTGCAAGAAGCTAGACTTAAAAAATGATTTGATAATTTATGAATTCCATTTATATCATGTTTGGAAAAAGCAAAGCTACAGGGAAAGAGAATAGACCAATGATTGCCAAGGCCTGGAGCTGGTGACATGGTTGACTCCAAAAGAATATGGGTTAATTTGTTCTATATCTCGATTGTATTGTTGGTTTCACAACTGCGTCTATTTGACAAAACTTGCAGAATTGCATGCTAGGCTGTAAAATTCACACCTTTTATTATATTATAAAAAATGGATGATTGGATCAAAAAACTTTGGTACATTTACACAATGGAATACTACACAGCAGAAAGAAAGGAGGAACTCCTAACCTTTGCAACAACATGGATGAAACTGGAAAGTATTATGCTTAGTGAAATAAGCCAGTCAGTGAAAGACAAATGCCATATGATCTCACCCATTACAAGACAATAATGAACAAAACGAACAAGCAGAACAGAACCAGATACACGGATACAATGAATGGACCTTCAGTGGTCAGGAGGGAGTGGGGAGGGAGGAGGAGGAGGCAAAGAAGGGGAGCAGTTTAGTCAAGGAACAAGTATGGAAGAATCATGGACATAGACAAGTGGGGTTGACTTTGTGGGGGAGTGGGTGGGTGGGGAAGGGGACAGAGGGGAGTAAAAATGGGATGGATGTAATACAACAACAATAAAATTAAATACAAAATAAATAAAATAAATAGTTGCAAATAATCATCACAGAATCAAGAACAGACATTTTATTTAAAAAAATTAGAAACATTACAGTAATGTGCATGCTAATTTTGAAACAGGTACTTTAAAAAAATACAACGCAGCTTTGTTTTCACTGAATGTCAATGGTTAAACATTGTTCAAACTAGTCCAGTCATCATAGCCTCCAGTTGTTGACACATTTAGCCACAAGCTTCTATTTTGTGCACTCATTGGTTGATTCATGTTTTTATTGCTTTTCTGTTATAGTATCCCAATTTTTCCCTCTTTGCCTTCCTCCATCCAGCCCATCCCCCACTTCTACAATCTTCACACTGTTGTCCATGCCCATGGGTCATTCATACATGCAATTTGACTAGTCCCTTCCCCTTCTTTCTACTATTATCTCTCTCACCCTTCCCCTCTGGCTACTGTCAGTCTGTTCCATGTTTACATGTCTCAGGTTCTATTTTGCTTATTATTGTATTTTGTTCATTAGGTTCCTCCTATAGGTGAGATCTTATAGTATTTGCCTTTGATTGACTGGCTCATTTCGCTTTGCATAATATTCTCTAATTCCATCCATTCTGTTGCAAATGGTAGGGGTTCCTTCTTTCTTTCTGTTGTATAGTATTCTGTTGTGTAAATTTATCACAGTTTTTTTTGCCACTTATGTAATGATAGCACTTAGGCGGTTGTCAGGACTTGGCTATTATAAATAACATTGCTATGAATGGTGGATAAGATATTTTGAATTGATATTTTGGGGTTCTTAGGGTATAGTCCCAGCGGCAGACTTGCTGGGTCAAAAGGCAGTTTCATTTTTAATGTTGTGAGACAATTCCCTACAATTTGAATTTCAAAGTGGCTGCATCGGTCTGCATTCCCCCCAACAGTGCACTAAAGCTCTCTTCTCTCTACATCCTCATCAGCACCCATTGCTTGTCAATTTATTAAGAATGGACTTTATGACAGCTGTGAGGTGGTATCTTATAGTGGTTTTAATTTATACTCTCTAATGACTAGTAACATTGAACATTTTTACATATATCTATGGGCCATCTGCTCCTTGGAGAGGTGTCTATTTGGTCTCTTGCCTTTATTTTTTTGGTGCTCGCACTCCCCCAACTGCTTGGCAACCCAGGCATGTGCCCAGACTGGGAATTGAACCAGCAATACTTCTGTTTGAAGGCCAGCACTCAGTCCATTGAGCCACACCAGCCAGGGCTTTTTCCCATTTTTTAATTGGATTGTTTGTCTTCCTGGTGTTGACTCATATGAGTTCTTTATATATTGTGGTGATTAATCCCTTGTCTGATGTATCATTGGCAAATATGTTCTCCCATATGATCAATAACCTTTTCATTTTCATGATGGTTTCTTTAACCATGCAGCTTTTTAATTTGATGTAGTCCCATTTGTTTTGTTTTATTTTGTTTTGCTTTTCCCTTTATATATTTATTTATTTTTGTCCTGGGCGATATATTGGCAAATATAGCTGGGGTAACTGAAATTTTACTGATTGTGTTTTCCCTTAGGACTTTTACTATATCATAACTTACATTTAAGTCCTTTAACCATTATTCTGGTGTATGGTGTTACGTTGGTGGTCTAGTTTCATTTTTTACATGTACCAGTCTACTTTCCCCTATACCATTTATTGAAGAGGCTATTTTTATTCCATTGAATGCTCATGTACTGTTTGACAAATATTAATTGACCATAGAGATATGGATTTATTTCTGGGCTCTCTATTCTGTTCCATTGATCTATGTGTCTATTCTTATATCAGTACCAGGCTGTTTTGATTACAGTGGCCTTGTAGTATCATTTGATATCAGGTATTGTGATCCCTCCAACTTTATTCTTCTTTCTCAAGATTGCTGAGGCTGTTTGGGGTCCATTATGGTTTCATATACATTTTTGGATTATGTTTTAGATTAATGAAATATGCTGTTGGTATTTTATAGGGCTTGTGTTGAACCCATAGATTGTTTTTGGGTAGTTGAACACTTTAATGATGTTAATTATTCTAATCCATGAATATGGCATGTGCTTCCATTTAGTTATATCTTCCTCAATTTTTTTCTTCAGTGTTCTATAGTTTTCCAAGTACAGGTCTTTTACCTCCTTGGCTAAATTTATCCCTAGGTAATTTATTTATTTATTTTTGTTGTTATAATATATGGGATTTATTTCCTATTTTCTTTTTCTGATAGTTCATTTCTGGTGTACAAAAATGCTGTTGATTTCTGAATATTGACTTTATAGCTCACTACTTTGCCAAATTCACTTATTATGTCAAGTAGGGTTTTTTGTTTGTTTGTTTGTTTTGTTTTGTTTTATTTGTTTTTTGGTGGAGTCTATAGGGTTTTCTATGTATATTATCATGTTATGTGTAAATAATGACAGGTTTACTTCCTCCTTTCCAATTTGGATGCTTTTTATTTCTTTTTCTTATCTGATCACTGTGCCTAGAATTTACAGTATTATGTTGACTAAAAGTGGTAGAAGCAGGCATCTTTGTCTTGTTCCTGATTTTAAGGGAAAAACTTACAATTTTTGCCTATTGAAGATGATGTTGGCAGTAGGTTCTCATTCTGCCTTTACTATATTGAGGTATGCTCCCTCTATTCCCACTTTGCTGAGATATTTAAAGGAAAGGAAAATGCTTTTGATAGGCTAGAGGGAGGAAAAATAAACATAAGGGAGTGAAATAAGGGTAAAAAGGGGAGAAAATAGAAATTGAAACAAAAATAAAATAAGGCAGAGGAAGGAGAAATAGTAAAACAGGGGAATAGTAAAGTAAGAGATTTAAAATAAAGAAATAGTGAAGAACTAAAAATAAAATTGAAGAAATGCCCCAACAGCCTCAATATCAACTATGCAAAAATTAATAAAGGTAAAATGACAATAGGATATTATAAGAAAGTGGAATCGAATGTGAAATGACTAATGTAAAAAGGATGATTTTGAGAGGATGGAGGGAGGAGAAATAGTAATGGTGAGAAATAAAAAAAGGGCATAAAAGGAAAAAATAAAATTAGAAACAAAAATAAGGATGAGAAGGATGAAGACAAAGTGGAGTAAAAGAAGGGAAGAGTAAGGCAGATGAAAGTCAACCATAGATTGATGTTTCTCTCTTTTTTTTCCCTTTCTCCCTGCCCTTCTCTCTAAAAATAATGAATAAACTCTTTTAAAAAAGGGAAGAGCAAAATATGAGATTTAAATGAAAACTAAAACAAAAGTAAAAAGTAATAAAAATATATTTAAAAAACAAAAATAGTGAAACATAGGAACAAAATTGAAGACAAACAATGTTAAAAAGCTATGCAGGAGAAAAAATAGTGCAAAAAATGAAAAAAGAGAGGAGAAATTTATCTCAGCATAGTCTAATATTTTTGGTTTACTTTCTTCTCTTCAGGATTCATCCTCGATGTCAGCGGGTGTCCCAGCCTAGCTAATAGGCATCCCACTGGGGGCTGCAACCAACCCATAGTCTGTTACTGCCTCCTTCAGGCTTGTCTGGCCCTCACTATTCTGCCCTGCTGGCTGGCTGTCAGCACAAGGCCTGGTGTTGGCTCATCTAATGTTTGATAGCGCCGCATGTACCTGCTCCTCTTGCCTCTTGAGGGGGCCGCCGGTTGGATACCTGCTGTTCAGTCTTCAGGGAAGATGGTGGGTGGGCATCTTCAATTTTGTGCCATAGACCTTGATCTGTCCCAGATTATTTCCAATAATGTCTAGTTTCTGAGGAATTAGCTGCTTCATGTGAGGAGCCAGTCTGTGTGAAAGGGGCAGCTCTTTCCTGCTTGCAGCTCTGTGTGTGAGTGAGACTGGACAGGGCCCTGAACACCTTTTGCTGTGCCAATTTCTAATTTCCCTGCTCTGCTCTTTTCATTGAAATAGGGCCTGAGGAAGCACCAGCATGCAGTGTCTGTTGAAACTTCATAATATGCTCCTTTGGAGATTCTCTTTCTTTCCCCTGCAGGTATGCCCATGGTAGGGAAGTCTTGAGCTTGACCCTACTGTGCAACAGAGTTTGCAATCCTGCAGGTAATGAATGGGCATGCCTTCCCCTTCCCAGAGGTGTGTACTCTGCAGTTTTAGTGGCCCAGACTGGCTGCAAAGAATCCCAGGTGCTCAGCTCTTCCTTGTCACATTCCTAGCTCCTAGCTTGCAGAAGGCTCAGACCCAAACCCTTAATTCTGTGGGTAGCCCTCCTCACCGACCCCCACACTCACAAGCCATGCAGGGTTGGGGGGGCGCACAAAATTTTAAAAAGATTTTATTCATTATTTTTAGAGAGAGGGGAAGGGAGGGAAGAAGAAAGGGGGAGAAACATCAATGTATGGTTGCCTTTCATCTGCCTCTAGCTGGGGACCTAGCTGGAGACCTGGCTTGCAACCTGGGTATGTGCCCTGACTTGAAATTGAACCAGTGACACTTGGGTTTGGAAGCTGGAGTTCAATCCACTGACCCATGCCAGCCAGGGCCAGTAAATGTTTTTAACAGAGGGAAGTTTCTTAAGTTTTAAAACTTATTTGAAGGTTATTAAAATTGTGATAACCTGTTAAAGTAGTGCTGACTGCTTGTAAGTAGCATTTGTTTTTTAACCAATCTCTACTCCAGTTCTCCTTTACACAGCTCTCAGGTATATCTATGTAAATAAAAGTATGCTCATGTTACTCTCTTACTGGAAATACTTGAATGGCTATCCAATGTCTTCAACAGAATTGTTGATTGTTTAGCATGGCATAAAAGGACTAAAATTTGACTGTTTCATTTCCCACTGTCTCCTCCATCATCTAGTTCTTTGTCGTTTCCAGGCTTTCTGCACTGCTTGCTTTCATATAAGTTGACTTGTGTCTTTACCACTAGGTAATGCATTACATTTTTTAGAGAAAGGGGAAGGGAGAGAGAAAAACATTGATGTGTGAGAGGAACATCAACTGGCTGCCTTTGCACACCCCCAACCAGGGACCTGGCCCACAATCTGGACATGTGCCCTTGACCGGAAATCAAACCACTTGGCTTCGGTTCCCAGTCCGGCACTCTACCCACTGAGCCACACCAGCCAGGGCAATAAAAATTTCTTTATTTTTTGAGTCTGTGCTTTACTGATACTTCCTTGGGAGATCCTTCTCTGGCCTGTAATAGGTTTCACAAGATGCTCCTTTGAGAAAAATAAGAAAAATTGGGGAGCGAAAAGGCATAACTGCTGTGACATAATACAAACAACGTAGGAGGTCCTGGCTGGTCGCACAGTGGATAAGATGCCAGCCTGGAAACCCAAAGGATGCTGGTTCAATTCCCAGACAGGGCACATAATCAGGTTGCAAGCCAGGTTTCCAGACAGATCCATAGCTGGAAGCAGGTGAAAGGCAACCATACATTGATGTTTTTCTCCCTCTCTGCCTCTCTCCCTTACTCTTCCTCTGAAAATAACAAATAAAATCTTTTTAAAAATAAGCAAAAAACTATCGGGTAGTTGTCTGAAACACTCCTTGTAATCTTGTTTTTGCAACTATTTTGTCTGTGACCTTCAAAATGCCACCTCATCCTTTCTGTCTTGTTTACATAATTGATTAAATTAAGGTGATAGATCAGATGACCTATAAATTACATTCTACTTTTTACAGCTGTCTACTTCTATGAAATTCAGGGTGAGGAGAAAAAAAAATGAATGTGAAGACAACACGGAACAGAATAGTAAAACAGTATTAAACTTCGGCCTTTCTTAGGAGGCTGGATATAGAGAAGAGAAAAAATAAATAAAGATATGAACAAATAGTGTGGCTGTGCTGGAAAAAGTTGCTGCAAAATTGGAAGCTACCCAACAAGAGTTAGTTCTTACTTTCTCATCACAAAATGTTTGTAATTTTTTTTTAAAGGAGGAAGTAACGAGAGCACATAATGAATGGTCTTGAGAGTGAAGGGCAGTGGAGGTAGAAAAAATTGGAGCGGATTTGAACAGCTGCAATGTATATATTTATTAAACATTTACTGACCCTATATCAAGTAGGATTTTCTCTTCCAGGCTATGCAGCTACAACAGTAAAGAGAACAGACAAGTCAACTTTGAACTCTGCCCTTATAGAGCATCATTAAGGTTTTCAAATGGTAGTATTGGTTATACAGCACGAATTTCTGAAAGGCCTTGATTGGCTGAGATTTGCTTCAACAATGTTCAACAGCTGGCTGCTGCAAAGGTGCCTTCTAAGGATATGGTAAAGAAATTGTCAATTTAAAGATAAGGCATTTTAGGATGGTTGTGAGTTTTATTTAAAATATAGCCCTAGTTATTTGGAAAGACAAATGAAGCCTGAATATAAGAAGTCAGAGGCTGGGGTCAAGATGAGAGTGAATTGTAAATATTTTCTAGTTATGATATTCTGTTACAAACTATTCAAATTTATGATTTTAAGCAAGCTAAGCATAACAAAAATACAAAATGCACAAGGCAAGAAGCCAGCATTAAAAAATGATATTACAGCTAAATGAAATTATTAACTCCAGTTGTACTCTTGATTACCCTTGAGCAGTTTCAATTGATTTGGGTAAGACTCACATATGAGGAAATCTGAGATTTTATTCTGCAATTTTGGCTCAGCTTATCATTCTCACACAACCATTACAGTACAAGTCCAAGAAATTAAATAACATTTCATAAACTATTTTGTGAGTTGTTGGTTTCTTTATAACAAATTTTAAATGATAGATGTTGAGGAAAACAAAGAAAAGTGAGTTTAGAAATCTAATAGAAATATTCTAACTAAAAAGAGGGTAGATGGAGGCGAAACATGTTTAAATATTTAATTTCTTGATATCAGTTGTTAAGCAGTTTGAAAGTTTTACATGATTTTAAGAAAAATCAAGTGCATCAGTACTCTCAGGATTTACTGGTGCATTTAAAAGCATGAGCTGACAACTTTGTATGAATTAATTATTGAATTTTACCTGAAAAATAGATATTGTCAGATCACCTAAAACAATCATGGTTCACTAGGAGAAAAAGAAAAAAGAAAGGATATAACTCTTGATTCGTTTTTGCAAAAGGAAATTACTTTTAGTAAAGCATGATTAAATTACAATACAAAAAATTACATCAATGCTATGTCCTTTTCACTTAAAAAAGATCAATTTACAGTATATTCTTCATTGTATAAATTCTTACTAAAAGTAATTCTCATTCTTCTCATTGTATTTAAAAGTGTTAATGGATATTAAGCTGAATGATCAAACTAGGCCAAAGGTTATCAACAATAGGGAGTGATTTGAATATCCCTCCTAAGATGATGAAGGTCTTAATGTAGAGTAGCGCTATGAACAGGATATCCTATGTATATTTTAAAAATCTGTACCTGGGTTTACATGTAGCATCTGTTTATTAATAACTTTTCTTTGCTCAGTTGTTAAAAATGCTTTTGATAGTCTAATTTTAAAGAAGTGTCCACCTACCTAACTGTGCTTCATATCACAGGCTGGAGATGACAAAGTATTGTGTGGTGAAGCTGCAGATTAATTCTTGGAAAGATTTTTCTGCTGCACTACCTCCTTTGCAGGTGCCAAAAATAATTGCTGATCGTGCCAACTTGTATCTTCATCACCTGTCAAAGATCTCCGTGCACTGTCCTGTGGCATCTAAGGTAAGTATGCATTTACCCTCGCCTTAACATTTCTCATTGACCTCTATTCATAAAGCCTTTCTTTCTTTTATTGGCCTTTTTCATCTGTTGTCTGAGATGAGCTTTAAGATCGTGTGATGTTTCTATTTTTTTTCTCATTCGCCTTTTTAAATGTAGTGACTTTTTAAAACTACCTCAAAAATAAAACCAGACAGAGTCTACTATATGTTCACTGCCACTTGGCCATCTTT
The DNA here is from genome assembly GCA_004026585.1 of Noctilio leporinus. Classification (NCBI taxonomy): domain Eukaryota; kingdom Metazoa; phylum Chordata; class Mammalia; order Chiroptera; family Noctilionidae; genus Noctilio; species Noctilio leporinus. The sequence continues at coordinate 201,695 of PVIW01002442.1, forward strand.
TGCTTTTCAGGCACATCAAAACACAGCCAAGGCAAGGAATAAAGATGAGAAAAAGAGTGAATTCTGGACTAGTTCCAGACAGTTTTCCACCCAAAGCTCCAGGAGACAATGTTGGACACTGCTGTGATTCACATCCTGGAAGTATTCTGACTCAGTGCAACTGGTAAATATTAAGTATATGCTTTTGAGAATTAAATTTTAGCTCTTGTTCCAATACTACTTAATAAAATAATCATTTGGATCAGCTTATTTGTTTGTGAAAACACCTAAATAAAACACACTAGGATAAAAACCTCAGAGTCAGTTGTGCCTTTCTTTCTTATGTTCATGTTTTAAAGAGCACTTTTTGCATTTAAATTTGCAAATGTAATGAAAGATATAAATATATTTTACACTAAAATGTTGTGGGAATACATTAGCTGTTTTCAATTATTTTCTGTATTTATGCTGCTATAAAGTATAATATAATAATATATGATGTGGCACCTCTGACTTTCCATTAATCTAAGATTCAAACATGAAAATTCCAAAGTGAAAATCATTTTTTATAATAAATCATAGTAAAATTTTAAGTCATCAAGATTAAACAAACAGAAATAAAAATAATACACTTAAGTTTCTGTTATTTTTTTCAGGTCATTAACTTTTAATTATCCAAGAAGTTCAGCCACTATAATGGAATTAAAAATATATTTTATATCTGGATAACTGTTAATATTAAAACATGCTCTTTTTCATTAAAAGTCAAGAAGGTGAGATGAGAAAAATTCTCTAATATACTAAGAAGGGCATTTTCTTTTCTGTTATACATGATGAATGAGAGTATTGAAATTATTGTTTTGTTTCTATTTAAAATCCAATTACCTCAATATACTTTATTTTTATGAAGAACAGGCTTATAGTATAGCAATTTATGGTGAAAATTACTCAGCAGTCAGTAAGAAGGTAGTTTTATATTAAGAATGACAAAACAGAGCTGGTACCAGTGTTTCCCTGTGTTAGATGGATACATTTCTGAGGGTTTGCACTGATAAAAGTAAAAGACTCTCACAAGGTCCTTTGGAGGGGACCTTCAGAGCAGTTGTATGAGCTGAGGTGTTCCATTTGGGATGTGCCAAAGGGAAGGACACACATCCAGGTTATTATCTACATTTAATGAGATTAGAATCATGGACTACAGAAAATATAATCACAGACTGCTTTCAAAGCCAAAAAGCTACATATATATATATATATATATATATATATATATATATATGTATACATATAGCTATGCATGCTCACATATACAGATAAGCACTTTTGTGTTATGACATTGTTATGTGTAGTGATTATTAAATTATTATTTTAAATATGTTCGTTGATTTTAGAGAGATAGAAAGGGAGGAGAAATGTCAATGTGAAAGAGAAACATCCAATAGCTGCCTCCCATAAGCACCCCAACCAGGGATCAAACCCACAACCCAGGCACATGCCCCAACTGCAAATGGAGCCCCCAGCCTTTTGGTGTATGGTGAGACACTCCTATCAACTGAGCCACACCAGCCACAGCTCAAAATTATTTTGCCTTGTGTGAATTGGATCTATTTGAAACATTTCTATTGCATGCTATAGATTTATTCTAGTTTCCCACTTGGAAATGAGAGGAATGAGAGTCAAGTCCAAACCTAGCTTCTGCTTTCTTCAAGACTTCAAGCCCTACCTGTCACTATCACCTGTGGGTTGTAGAGATTTTGCAGTTTCCTTCCTGTCTTTGGGCCCAAAGGTTGTTTTCAAGCTTGGACACCAAAATATTTTTTAGTCCAGGTTTGTGGTTTTTTTAGAAATTAAATCCCCTCAAAACTAGGAGACTCTGAAGTTATTTCCTGCCATTCAGTTGCATGTGCCAGTAAACACATCCAATTTTTTTTCAAGACATGATTTTCAAGCATGATTTCTTTCTTTAGTTCTCATCTCCATTTCTCTCTTTCTCTTCTCATGTCCTCCCATTATTTCCTTTATATCTTCTTTTTAATAGCAGACAATTTAAGGCTGTTACAAAAAAGTTGTCTTGGGTGGGAAGATAACATTCTTAATCCAATTATCTGATTTTATCCACAAGATTCAGTACTTGGCCCAGGCTGGTGTGGCTCAGTGAAATGGTATTAGCCTGTGAACCCAAACGTCACTTGTTCAATTCCCCAGTCAGGGAACATAACCAGGTTGCAAACCAGGTCTCCAGCCAGGTCCTTAGCTGGAGACAGGTGAAAAGCAACCACACATTGATGCTTCTCTCCCTTTCTTCCTCCCTCCTGCCGTTCTCTCTGAAAATAATGAATAAAACCTTTAAAAAAAAAAAAAAATAGATTCAGCCCTGGCTGGTAGCACAGTGGATAGGGCGCCGGCCTGTGAACCCAAAGGTCGCAGGTTTGGTTCTCCAGCCAGGGCACATAACCAGGTTGCAAACCAGGTCTCTAGTCAGGTCTGTGGCTGGAGGCAGGTGAAACGCAACCATACATTGATGTCTCCCTCCCTCTCTGCCTCTCTTCCTTCCCCTCTTTCTAAAAATAATGAAATAAAATCTTAAAAAAAAAAAAAGGTTCTGTACTTGGATCAACTGAGGAATCTACTGGGCCTTTCGCAACCAAATTAGTTTTTTCAGTTTTATCTATTTTTACTTCCAACAAACATTTCTTCTAAACTATAAAGCAGTTTTTCTCACCATGAAACCAGCCAATCGTCTGATGTCATCTCTTTCTTGAAATATTTTGTTAGCGGGAGCTAAGAGCAACCAACTCACATTCTGACTCTTTGTAGTCATTTCTTCTTGAATGATGGGTCTGGTTGTCACATAATCTTTTAAGATATCTCAGATCTCCATTTCAAAACTGTTTAACATGGCAGAGCAGGGGTTTCCAGTGATAAGGCTTATTATCTCCCTGTTCTCGAGACTTGCCTCCAATCCACAAAGCCAATTCTACACATACCGGTTTTCTTGCACTAACTTATGTGTTTTGTTTGTTTGTTTGTTTTTAATTAAACATTTTATTTATTATTTACAGAGGGGAAGGTATAGAAGGAGAAAGACATCAATGTATGGTTACTTTTCACATACCTCCAGCCACAGACCTGTCTGGAGACCTGGCTTGCAAGCTGGTTTGCCCTGGCTGGGGAATCGAACCAGCAACCTTTGGGTTTGCAGGCTGGCACCTATCCACTTTGCTACCAGCGAGGGCCCTAACCTATGTTTTATGGTGTGGTCTATACCTCATAGCCAGGTATGTGTCCAGGGAAAAAAATAATGGGTTATATGTACTATAGCTACATAACTATATAATTTTTGTCTATAAATTCATATTTCATCACAGCATTTTCTTAATCACATAAGACAGAGGTCAGCAAATTATAGCCCATGGATTGACTGCCTGTCTTTTTACAAATAAAGTTTTATTGGATTATAACTATTCCCATTTGTTTACATATTGTCCAAGACTGTTTTTAAACTATAATGATAATTTTGAATCATTCTAACAAAAACTTATAACTGACAAGCTTAAAATGTTTATTTAGGGAATCCAAAGTGAGTTTTGCATATATCTACTTAGGACACTAAATGAAAAATATTTTCTCCATAAATGATCTCTTCATTGATCTCAAGCCACCATAAATAATATTTTATTTGAGGAAGCAAATGATGATTTATTTTCTTTTTAACTTGACAATATCATTTTCAATGCCTGGACATTGGAAAATTAAATGCTGCATATAGGAAATAGCATTTAATTACAAAATCAATGTGATTTTGGCATACTCTCAGACAGGAAATTCATTTCTACATTTGATGAAGATGTTATAAAACAAAGATCTATTATCAAAATATACATTACCAAACATCAATAGAAAAAATGTATGATCATTTTGGACAACAAACATTCTAGATGTCAGGGAATGGTCAGTGAATTAGAAGTTTATGTTGTGGGAAGATTTAATTACAAAACCCGGTTTAACCTCATTTTTTTCTCTTAATTCTTAGGACCACCCTGTATACACATTATCACCAATTTATAATTCTGAAAACTGATAGACCAATGCTACTGTGCAGGTAAACTGTTGACTGAGAGCTGGAACCAAGGCATCTGACGTCAGATATTCATTCTGATTTTCACTCTGACGGTCTTTTTAACTAGCCCATGAGTTTTTAGTTCATTTTTCCAAATAGACTCTACTCTTCAATGTGTTGCTATTTTACACTTTGATAAAATAAAATCTCTGCCTTTACACTTAGCTAAGTGACTTACAGGTATTACCCCAGTTACTTTTAAATAATATTTAACTTGAACATTTGTATCTTTATTATCTGAAGAAAATATTGGACTCAAAGAAGGTAAGTGACTTGTCCAAGCTTACATACAAACATAAAGGCCCTTAAAGCTATCATTTTATTAGCTATAGTCTTTTGCACTGACAAAAGTTTTAAAGGAAACAAAAAAAGGATGATGGATAGATAGGTAGAGTGAGAGAGAGGAGACCTACTAAATAGGGTGGTTGAAGAAAGTCTCTAAAAAGTGACTTGGATATTGAGACTTAACTCAAGGAGTTTGTCATAAGAAACCCAACAAGTTTTTTCAAAGGAGATGTATAACCAAGTGCTTTAAAAGATAAATACATGGTATTTTCCTTTCTACTGAGTAATATTCTCATCACTATTCTCTTCTGCTGTTAAACATTTCTATTGTTAATTTCAGAAATTGTTCTTTTTGTTACAAAAATGTTTATCTGCTTCATTTTTAGATGTCATATCTTTGGTAAAGGTTTTCATCATTTCATCAATCTTTGTCATGACTTGAATCATATTAATCAAAATTGTGCTAAAGTCTGTTTTTGATAACTTCAGAATCTTGATCACTGGTGGTTTGTTTCTGTGTCTATTTTGTCTCATGGTTTTGTTAATTTATTTCTCTCTCATGATACCTGGCAAATTTTAACTTAGTGTCAGCCATTGTTTGTATGTTTGAAGAAATTTATTAATTTCTTCTAGATTATGCAATTTGTTGGTATAACTTCTCTTTCATTTTTCATTTTATGTGTGTCCTCTCCTTTTTCTCTTGTTTAATTAAAGTTTGCCAATTCTATCTTTTTGAAGAGCCAATTCTTTGTTTTACTAATCTTTTTTTTTTCTTTTTAGTTTCTATTTCTTTTATTTCTACTGTGATCTTTATTATTTCCTTCTTTCTACTAATTGTGCATTATTGTCTTATTTTCCTAGTTTCTTTAGGTGTAATCTAAGGTTATCTATTTGGGATTTCTTGTTTCTGGACATAGGCCTACATGTTACAGACTTCTTTCTTAGAACCACTTAATGTGTCTCATAGATTATGGAATGCTGTATATCTGTTTTTATTTGCCTTCAGGTATTTTTTAATGTCTTTTTTGATTTCTTCAATGATCCACTGGTTGTTCAGTATCATGCTGTTTAATCTACATTTTTTGTGTGTTTTTTCAAGTTTTCCTCCTGTTTAATTTTTATTTTTAAACAATTATGTTTTTAAAAGATGCTTGATATGATTTTAATTTTTTTTAATTTATTGATACATGTTTTGTTGCCTAACACCTAACATGCCTTGGAGACTGTTTCATGTGCTTTTGAAAAGAATGTATATCCTACTGCTTCTGGACAGAATATTCTGTATATATCTACTAAGTTATTATGATCTAATGTTGCCTTTAAAACTGATATTTCCTTATTGATTTTCTGTATGGATGATCTATCTATTGATTAAGTGAGGTGTTAGTTCCCAACTATTATTGTGTTGATTTTAATTTCTTCATTTTGCTCTGTTCATATTTGCTTTAAATATGTTGATACCCCTATGGTGGATAAATATATATATTTATAAATGTTTTATATTTTTGCTGAATTGAGTCCTTTATTTTAAGGCCTTATTTTGACATGATTATAGCTACTCCAGATTATTTTTCAAGTTCCTTTCATAAAATACCTTTTCATACCCCTTCACTTTTGATCTGTGTGTGTTCTTACATTTGAAGTGAGTATCTTGCAGGCAGTATGTGTGTGTGTGTGTGTGTGTGTGTGTGTGTGTTTAATCCATTTGGCCACTTTGTTGTTTTTTGTTTGTTTGTTTGTTATCAACAAAAATAGCCTGTTTAATTAAAAATTTAAAAGCTTATTTATATTTAAAGTAATTAGTAATTACTGGTAGATATATACACATATTGTCATTTTGTTATTTGGTTTTTACTGTTTTTGTAGTTCCTTTCTGTTTCTTTACCTTACAGTTTGACTTTTTTTTTAGGGTTATGTGTAGATTTCTTACTCATTTTCTCTGGTGTGTTTACTGTAAGTTTTTCTTATGATTTAGGTGAGATTCACATATAACATCCTATGTAAATAGTGGTCTATTTTAAGTGGGCAGCAACTTTAATTTGAACACATTCCAAAGGTTTACATTTTTATTCCTGCTCCATTTTGCATCTTCTTATTTTATATATCCCTTAACTATTGTAATTTTAATCAATTTTACAAGTGTTTTCTTTTTATCTTCATGTTTGCTTTTTAAGTGATTGATCTTCTACTTTTATTATATATTTACCTTTCTCAGTAAGATTTTTACTTTTGTAGGTTTTCTTATTCTTAATCAGTACCATTCCTTTTCAGCTTAAAGAAGTTTCTTGAATATTTCTTATAGGGCCAATTCAGTGGTGATTAACTCCTTTGGCTTTTGCTTCTCTGGAAAACTCTTGATCTGTCTAATTCTGAATGATAACTTGGCTGGGTAGACAATCTTGGTTGGAAGTTTTTTGTTTTCAGCACTTTGAAGTTCTCCTGCCACCCACTCCTGGTCTGTAATGTTTCTATTGAAGAAATATGCTCATAGCCTTATAAAGTTTCCCTTGCATAAATAAGTTGTTATTTCTTGCTACTTTTAGGATTTTTTCTTTATTCTTAACTTTACTGTGTATTTATATGTGTGTGTCTTTGAGTTCAACTTATTTGGGACTCTATGGGCTTCTTGTACCTGGATATTTATTTCTATCCTCAGTTCAGGAAAGTTTTAAACCATTCTTTCTTCAACTAACTTTCTTGACCTTTTCTTGTTCTTTCCCTTCTTTTATTTTATTTACTTATTTATTTTCCTTCTTTTATTTTAAAGAATTTATTTATTTATTTTTAGAGAGAGGGTAAAGGAGGAAGCAAGAGAAGAAGACAACAGTCAATGTGAGAGAGATACATTATTCAGCCACCTCTTGTATTTGCCCCTACCAGGACTGAACATGCAACCCAGGCAAGTGCCCTGACCAAGAGTCAAGCTGGTGACCTTTCAATTTGCAGAATGATGCCCAACCAACTAAGCCACACCAGTTGGGGCTTCTCTCTCCTCCCAGGAGATCCCTATAATACAAATGTTATATTACTTGACATCCCCCAAACCCCAAAGTATCTTCATATTAATTTTTAAAATTTGGTTGCCCTGTCTCTGAATTCCATTGTTTTGCATTCCAACTCACTGATTTGTTCTTCTACTTCATTTTATCTACTATTGAATCTTTCTACTATATTTTCTCAGTTCCGTTATATTTTTTGTTTGGCACTTTCTTACATTTTCTATCTCATTGTTGAAGTTCTCACTTTGTTCATTCATTCTTCTCCCAAACTCATTGAGCATCTTTTTTTTTTTTTTAAAGGCCCACAGGAAATATATTTTCTTTGAGAAAAAATATGGAACACTTCATGAATTTTTATGTCATCCTTGCACAAGGGCCGTGCTAATCTTCTCTGCATCATTCCAATTTTAGTATATGTGCTGACAAAGTGAGCACTCATTGAACATTTTTATGAACATTATTTAAAATTCTTTATCAGATAGATTGCTTAAATCCATTTTGTTAGTTCTTTTCCTGAGGTTTTGCCTTATCTTTAATTTTTTCATTTGGACCATATTTCTCTAGTTCCTAATTTTGCCTAACTCTCTGATTTGTCTTTATATATTAGGTAAATCAGCTACCTCTCCCAAACTTGAAGGAGTAGCCTTATATAAGACATGTATTATGGGGTTCAAAGGTTCAATTCCCCCAGAGTCACATGTTCAACTGATGGGTTCTATGTGGACTGCATATGCCTTCCAGTTATGGTAGAGAGCATGGCTGAAGTGCATTGGTGAGGGAAGTTGGCAACCAGTTGAACTGTGTGTTATGTTGGCAACTGTTGTGGCATGCTGGTGGGTGAGGCTTTCAGCAGGGCATGCCCTTGGCCCTAGCATATTAGAGTAAAAATTCCAAAGTGACACCTGCTAGTATCAATGTTATTAAGATAAACTGAGATTACAAAAATGTCATTTACCAGTGTTTCAATCCATGTGGGGAGTTCCATTGGCTTTTTACCTCTCCAGCAGATGCGTCAAGGTTAGCAAATGGGTCTCCTTACCCCTGATTTACTTGATTTTCAGTCTGGCGATTTGTGGTGATTTCCAGGTCTAGTGTGACTGCATGTAAAGCCCTTAAGAGCAGGTTTTCTGATCTGTACAATTTTATAGTTTTTCTCTACATAATCCCCATTGGATTTCAAAGCCAGGTGTTTGGGAGGCTTCTTTCATTTGTGCATCATCTGTGGTTTGGAGTGCCTTTTGAGGGGAGAGTCACCCTCTAAAATGGAATTATCTTCTGGCTCCCCCAACTAGGTGAGTTCTAGGAACCCATCTGTATCAGTGTTCAATCTGATGTTGTTGTGAGAGGCCACATTTGTGTTCAGTGAATTTTCTGAAGGCTCATTCAACACATTTTCCCATTTCATGATGGCTGATTTGCAAGTGCATCTGCCCACACCATGCTGTGTTCAGTTTTTGACCACAAATGGCCTCTCATGCCCCACCCTCTCTATTCACATGATCTTGCACTGAGAGACTTTTTTGTTGTTGCTGTTTCCATGAATAAAAAAGTCCTCAAAGGGAAACATCTTGCTGATATGGAAAATAGCAGAAACATTAAGATGCATCAAAATTGACAAGTTCAAAAACTGTATTGAGCAGTGTAAAGAAACCCCTCAATTGTGTATTGCCTCAAATGGAAAGTATTTTAAAAGTGACTGAAGTTTAAACATGTAAGAATAAACACACAAGTTTTAATAAATAAATTCTGTTTTGGGGGGATCCCTGTCATACAAAAAAATGTGAATGTCTCCTTCCTTGGGGAATGTTTTGTGCTTTTTGAGATCCCTTCCAACTATGGATCTCTGCATTTGGATGTGGTTTTCCTTCTGGGGGAAACTTAATATCTGCCTCTTTTACGTGTTACAGTTGTTCTTCTGTTCTTTGTTCTCAATGATTTTTCATTCAATTTTAATGTCTCACTTATAAGAAATTATTTCATATGTAGTTGTTGATTTGTTATGGGAGTAGGTGAGCTCGGGATCTGATTTCACTGCTGTCTTGAAATGACTCCCATGATTCTCTGTTTTAGTGTATAGCCTAACCTCTGCCTCAGTATTAATGCCTTTGTAGTCTTTTAAGCCTTAACCAATAATCTTTCTCCTAGTTTCTTGACTATTTAGCTTTTCACAAAGAAATTAGAAATTGACACAAACTTGAGGGTAAAGGTGCACCAAATGTCACTTCATTTCTTTATGACTCCCTTTTCTCCCAATTGTGCTCTTTAAATTCCTGCTTCCATGGTCACCGGCAGTCTTATGATTTTTCCCTTCTCATCTCAGTGAGTTGACCACACGATCTATCCATGATGTTGTTTTCTCTTCAGCATCTTTGTCCTGGACATTTGCAAATGTCAAAATTGGAAAACAATCTGTGCTAAGGAAAGGCTTTCTTCACTGCATTTCCCTTCTTTTCAGGAACGTGACCCCTCCAATCTTGGCTTTCTATATGCTCCAAGATGCCTTCAACTGCTGTTTGTTTGCTTGTTTGTTCATTTTAATTTTAACCAGCTTTAATAGTGTCTTGGCAGAAAAGTCTTCCTGATACAAGTTAATTATAGATGAAAGCAGAAGACAGGGAGGAGAACTGAGTTGGAAATTCCCATGTAAAGTAATAAAAATGTTAACTAGGTATTTAAAAAAAATATTTCAATATAAACTTCCTTTTTTGAATAAGGATTATAATGATTGTTTATAAGATGGTTATGATGATTAAATGTATATGCATATATATCTTCTAGCACAATACTTGGCATATAATAATGAAAGAAGGAATACTGGTTCTTTTCTTTCCTTTTCTTGTTTTATCCAAAGGTCATATATTTGACTGTTCATTGACCCATATTTATCAGATTGGTAACATTTTCATGATGTATGTATATGTTTTGAATGATGACAGAGCAGAAACAAATATGCAAAATTATAACATGCATGAATATATCCTAATAAAATGCATTTCATTTGCTTATCAGGTACCTTTCCAAATACTAATTTTAAATACATTTTAATATAGTTTCTTTTAGTATGATATATTTAGCATGTTTCAACTGAATATTTAATAAAACTAAAATAAGTACATAAGATAACAGATATATTTTTTAATTTTATTAAGATATTCAATACTAGGTGAAGAGAAAAAGAACATTATGTTTATATATGATAAAATTTATATAAAATATATGAAATAACATAAGCTAGGCTTTTAAAATATACAAATAGCCTGGCTGGTATGGCTCAGTGGAAAGGTACCAGCCTGCAAACCCAAAGGTTGCTGGTTCAATTCCCAGTCAGGGTACGTACCCAGGTTGCAAGCCGGGTCTCCATCCAGGTCCCCAGCTGGTGGCAGGCGAAAGACAACCATACATTGATGCTTCTCTTCCTTTCTTCCTCCCCACCTGCCCTTCTCTCTGAAAATAATTAATAAAATCTTTTAAATAAATAAAATAAAAATTACAAATATATTTTAAATGCATTTTTAGTTTTCTCTTCCTAGTAATATAAGAAATATTGCTAATGCTTTTATCATTTATGTGAATACCATCATATATATTTATATTTAATAAATTTACTATTTTATGTATTGTCTTGTAAGTGCATTTCAAAGAGAGTAATTTATAGTAGTTGATAATCATTTTCTTGTTCCCTGTTTTTCACTGCGTTCCAAAACAGTGCTGTAGAGTCATTTTGCCTGTAGCTGAGCATTTCTCACTCGACTTTTGCAGAGCAAGCAGCTCAGCAGATCAATGAGGAACTCATTGCCTTGGAAGAGATTAGGTGATGGGTTTGTAGGGACTATTTGCTTCAGTCAAGAAATTTGCAAAATTAATAGACTGTCCTCAAAATTCTATGCAAGAATTTAACATTCTAATTATTATGTATCATTTTCTTTTGAAAATGAAAGTATAAATTCAGAAAATAATTTAATAAGAAGAAATTTGGTAATCCAGAAGCCACAAAAAAGAGAAGTAGCTCAGCTACAGGTCAAAAGTTTGCTTTTCCTAATGAAGAAATGGTATTAAGTAAAGTGATCATTGGAATTCATCAAATTAGATGAGATACCCAAGATGTGACCACATACTACCACCCAGCCTTGGGTTAGCATTGGGAAGATTTAGTGTAACAATCCAAGAGAAAGGGTAATTTGATAGATACAGAGGTATTGAAAATAATTCAATAGCAGCAGTTTTCAGAATTTTGTGTTTTTCTAGAGTAGTTTTGAGAAGTACAAATTTTTATGTTGCCAAAGAACAAAAGTCTTTGCCTTATTAGACACAGAAAAAAAAATAACACTAAAAATATTCACAATCATCCCTGACTGGTGTGGTTCAATTGGTTGGGCTTTGTCCTGAAAAGCAAGAAGTTGCCATTTGGATTCCCAGGCATGGCACATGCCTAGCTTGCAGGTTTGGTTCCCAGTAGGTCCCCAGTTGGGGCACATAGGAGAAGCAACTGATCTATGTTTCTCACATCAATGTTTCTCTCCCTCTCAGTCTTCTTCCTTTCTCCCCTCTCTAAAAAGAAATAAAATCTTTAAAAATATTCATAATCACAATTTATTTCAGGAAAACAAAGACTTTAAATAACTATATAAGAACTAGTAAGTCTAAAAAAACAGACTATCTTAAAAAAATAGACAAATGTTGGCAATCTTGCATATAAATTCATACACATGGGTACATTCATATTACATTGTCATTGTTATTTTGAGGATCATTGAAACAAGGACAGAGACTGCCTTAGTCAGAGCCTTAGATTGACAGATAAGCTATTAAAAGGCTTTCTTGCCCTGGCTGGTGGCACAGTGGATAATGTGCTGGCCAGCAAACCCAAAGGTCGCTGGTTTGACTCCCAGCCAGGGCACATAACCAGGTTGCAAGCCAGGTCACCAGCCAGATCCATAGCTGGAGGCAGGTAAAAGGCAACCATACATTTATGTCTCTCTCCCTCTCTGCCTCTGTCCCTATCCCTCTCTCTAAAAAATAATAAATAAAATCTTTTTTTAAAAAAGGCTTTCTTGATAATCTCCTCTAGAGAAATGAGGTACTCTCATTTTATTATTTCATTTAACTTTCTTCACTGCCCTTAAAGGTTTGGTCACATACCTTACTTCTTTCATTTTCTCTACATAACCTTACTTCAAGTTATTATTCTAGTATGAGAGCATGTTTTATTAATTTTGTTTCTGTTTGACACAGAGCATTAATGTGTAGCACTTTAAAAACTTTGAAGTTAAGTGAGTGCTTAAAATGATGAAGAAATGATAAATTAGCCTTTGTTTTTGTCTCTTGAGCCTATAAGCTTGTTTTCCAATCTACTGATTACCTAAATATGTGGTTGGGTTTTTAACCAGTTTCCACAATTTTATAATATGAAATGTTCCATTGCAATGCTTATACAGAATGTTTCTGTGTTAATAAACATTATTTTTTTATTCTAGCAAATTATTCCAAGAAATAATGCTCATAAGAAAACATTTCTTACACAAAGCACTGGATTCTAAATTTGTTTCAATCTGACATTCACTTACATCTGTAAGATAAAAATATTAAGTTTTGTTTTTGATGGTGGTTGTGTGTGAAAGTATTTGAATTAGTTGCCGCCATTAATAATTGGGAGCTTTCACATAATACTCCAGATGCCAGGCTATTTTCAAAGAGAAAATCCAATTTACTTCCTCTCCCTGTGCCTCAGTGATATCATCTCTATATAATGGCACCCCTCTAACAAGTATTTATTTGGAAATATATTTGGTATTTTATATATGGTGTTGTGAGACTTAATGAACCATCATTACACCTCAAGCAAAGAGTGCAATCCTAGCATGCAAGCATTGCTTCATTGATGCTAAGTCCAGATGTGCTCATTACTTTGTGTGGACTCAATGAACCAGGGCATCCCCCTCCCTCTCATTTCAGAGGCTGGCACCTGGTCTCCTAGTCTCTTGGCTCTAGCATTTGCTGACTTAGTTGACAAGACCAAACAAGAATACAGGGAGGGCAGGGACAAACCAGTGAAGACCCTCTGCTTCACATCTGTAGACAGAAGGGACAGAATTGAGATCCTACCTTTCACCATTGGGGTAGAATGGGGCAGAAGCTGATATCAGAACTGACCAAAAACCATAATAGATATGACTGTAACACTAATCTTAGAAATCAATTACAAAAGGACATAGGAATAAACATTCATTAATAGTTGAATCAATTTCCAAAAATGGAAAAAGTAAAAAGCCGAAGAATCATTTATCTTATTAGATGTTTCTAAAACACACTATACAGCTGCCATTATAATATAATACTGTCCCAGTTATAGACAAATATATACATAGAACAAAGTAGAAGGGTGAGAATCAGAGTGTTCTATAAGTAGAAAAAGTGAGGCTCAAATACCACTCATTTGGGAATAGATGATGTGCTTTGCATATGGTATAAAGCGATCTTAATATACTAACTCGAGAAATAAAAGCTTACTTTTTATACAAAACCAATGTAAATTGTGATGGACTAAGTAAAACAAATATTATAAAATTATAAAAACACTTAGGATGATTTTTTGTTTATGTATGTATGAATTTTTAAGGGAACAAAGGGAGGGAGAAAGGGAAGGAGAAGAAGGGAAGAGAAACATTGAAGTGTGAGAGAAACATGTATCAGTTGCCTCTTGCATGCCATCAATCTAGCCTGCAATCCAGGTATATGTCCTGACCACGATTCAAACCAGGCACTTTTCTGTTTGCAGGATGATGCCCCACCAACTAAACCACACTGTTAGGGCAGGAGAATATCTTTACCATTTATATTAGGTAAGGTTTTCTTTAAGAAGACCTAAGAATACAAAATATTCAATATTTTATTTTTTAATATAAAATAGTTTTTACGATATTATACCAAATACTAACTCTAAATATATACCACTCTAGAATATTTTTACAGGAATTAGACCAACTAGGTATTAATATCTAGAATATAAAGGAATTTGTCAAATAAGTAGTAACAAAATCAAAAGACCTGAAACACATTAGAAAAATAGTTCAAGTTATGACTAAGCAACATACTGAAGGAAAATGGAATGATTAACAGATATTTGGAGAAATTCTTATGAGTAAACAATGCAGTTAAAACAGGAATGAGTGCCTGATCTACAGCGCAGATTAGCAAACATTTTCGAGTTCATCAGGACTGGTTATTTGTGACAATGTGGCAAAAATATTCAATTTTGTGCAACACTTGATGAGATCAATATTCATATAACTCAACACTCAAAATTCCACTCTTCCTAAAATAAATATTAAAAAAACCCATAAGGGAATATCTTTCAGGATATTTTTTGTGGCATTGACTGTCATATCAGAAATCTGAATACAAAATTAGGTAGGTAGCCATCGTTACAAAAATTAACATGTAAATTGTTGTGGATCCATACTACACTATGTACTACAGCAGTGAACATATATAACACCAGGGACAGTCATTAACATACATATCAGGAGAAGCACTTAAGAGAATAAAATCTCTCTCCCTCTCTCTCTCTCCCTCTCTCTCTGTCACTCTATCCTTCATCCCTCTCTGCTTTGTATGGTCCTTTTCCAGCAGTAGCCATATTTTTCCCAACTCACTCTTCACTAGGCAGGGCCTATGTCTGTGGTCCTAACTCCTACAGAGCAATTGCTGATATGGGTCTGGAATCTGCCAGGTTTCCCCAATATCTAAATTCTGACCAATACCATTCCTTTCCTAGTCTTATTGCAGAGCCAAGGGGGTGAGTGATCTGCTTTCTCCTTTGCCGTTGGTCTCCTTCTGCTAATCTTTGGTTTGCTTCAACATCCTGCTTGTCCTCTCAACTTTTCTATCATCTGCTTAATTCCATCTGTGGAACTTCTTCTTTTTTTTTTTTTTTATATTTTATTTCATGATTTTTTAGAAAGAGGGGAAGGGAGAGAGGCAGAGAGGGAGAGAGACATCAATGTATGGTTGCGTTTCACCTGCCTCCAGTCACAGACCTGACTGGAGACCTGGTTTGCAACCTTGTTATGTGCCCTGGCTGGGGAATTGAACCTGTGACCTTTGGGTTCGCAGGCCGGCGCCTTATCCACTGTGCTACCAGTCAGGGCTGGCACTTCTTACCTGATATTCTAGAGTGATTTTCTGGTTGGAAGCATATCTGATACTGGGGGTGATTCCAGAAAATAGATCTTAAAATGGAACATTAGGACTATGTGGCTCATCCTTTTTGCAGTGAACACAGCAATAACCTCCTTGCAAAAGAAAATTGGAATAACAGTAACCTGTGACAGGTAGAGGCATTAAGAGTACAGTTGCTTGTGACACAGGTCACAAGCAGGTATTTGAAGGATCACACAACCATCATGGTAATAGTGATGGCAATTGTGATCAAGAGTTTATGAAAAAGAAAGGAGCTCAGAACTATGTTATCTTTCCTGCATTCTATCACAGTGTAGCATTTAGAGAATAATTATCACATTCTGTATAACATCACACAGGTGGGTCAGTTATATTGTTGATGTTCAGTTTGTTTGTTAAGCAACAAGGAGCAAGCACCTTTGATGCCTTAATGAGATATGTGGAGTCAGAGGTTGGGAAATAAAGACCATGAACACTTAGATCATCCCTCTTAGATGGTGTCTCTATGGGAGTCCTAGGCTGGGCCATATTGAGGTATTTACTTTAAACTGAAAGGTCAATTTTAATTTGGGACACAACATATGCCATATTTGATGTGTTGCTGCAAGGAATTTATTGAATATTATGAAGGCTTCCTGTTCTTGCCTAACTCTGTTTGCTTCAGCATCTGTTGCTTGGCTTATCAGCAATTAAGCAATTTACTTGTATGAAATTCCCTTGGTTTGAAACGCTAAATGGCTTTATTTTCTTGGCTTACACAAAAGTAGTTCAAGACATAGCCTATACAAATTACAGTGAGCTTCTACATGAAAAATAAAAGCTGGAGAGTGTATCAGAGTAGAAGAAACTATAAAACAATAAAAGATGGAGTTTGAAGAGAATGTACTATGTTAGAAAGAGTACAATTAACTTTGATCATCTTACATGACAAATATTAGGTCTGTCTCAAAAGTATCTAGTCAAGGAAACTTTAAATTATATAGACGTTGGCTTGATACTTTCAGGACAGACCCATATGATGCTGTATGTATGGAGCTAAAATTGCATGACCTATTAAAGATCAAATATATTCTTAGTGACAAACTAAAACTAAAACCCGAATGTCTTATTCTGCATGCTATTTCCATAACTCTTGCTACTGTTCCATACCTGCCTTCATATTTTATTTTTTATTCTCTTCTTGTTGAGAGCCTCCTTCCGAGAATAAAAATAAGGATGTTAATGAAAACACACTTTAAAGCAACAAGTCTTGAGGGTGGAAATTGTACACTTGAAGGAGGATAGTTGTTATGAGAATTTCCATTAAAAACACAGTGCTACATTTTTCACCCAAAGGTCTGTGGTTTATTTTTCTGTCTTTGGGAATTTCACAAATAACTTGTAATGTTCTAGCCAAACCTTTGAGGTTTGCCTTTCCATAAGTGCATGAAACAAGCCAAAGACTGCAGCTGTAGCCAAACGCAACAATGGAAACCACAAGACCTGTTGGCCTGGCTCCTCTCCTCCTTTCCTCGGGTTTGGGCCCCTGGAGAGGAAGCCACCTGAGTCGTATTTGTATATGGTTTGAGCTCTTGAGAACTAAGCCTCCTAACTGATGGTCCTTACTTAATTTGAAATAAAGGGATAGAACTATGACTGCTAAGGGCACAAAAGTAAGTTTATTCTTACAATTTTTAAAAAATTTATTATCTTAATTGCTAACATATAAAGGGAGCCTCTTCATGTGCTTTTATTTCCAGTTCTGAAAGGCATCATGATATATGTACCTTCTCAGAAAACCCTTTAAATAAATGGAATCCATTGGTCCCATCAGCTGGAGTTGTAGACTAAATACTGCTTGAAAACTGAGCTGACATTTTTGTAAAGGTTTTTTTTTTTTTTTAAGATTTTATTCATTATTTTAAGAGAAAAGGGCAAGGAGGAAGGAAGAAAGAAAGAGAAACATCAATGTGTGGTTGCCTTTCACCTACCTCCAGCTATGGACCTGGTTAGAGACCTGGCTTGGAACCTGGTTATGTGCCCTAATTGGGGAATTGAACCAGTGACCTTTGGGTTCGCAGGCTGGTTGAGTTGACATTTAAAAAAAAATTCCTTTGTATCTTGCTGCTAAGCACCTAGGATATTATTCAGTAAAACTTTATTTTTAACTATCTAGTTCAATTTACATTCTTGGCAGGGCTGTGTTATACACAACATCCTTGTCTCTGGTCTTTTAGAATCTTGCCCTTCTTTGGTCCCAGCCCTTATTATGTTGTACTGCAAGTTTAATTTTACTAAGATTCATTAAGCAATATAATATCTGGAGCCTAATTACCAGAGTTACTTAACCTTTGATACCTCAGTTTTTTTTTTTTTTTTTTTTTAAATTTT
>PVIW01002443.1:0-219380 GCA_004026585.1 Noctilio leporinus
AGAAAGAAAGAAGGAACTTGTACCCTTTGCAACAACATGGATGGAACTGGAGAGTATTATGCTTAGTAAAATAAGCCAGTCAGTGAAGGACAGGTATCATATGATCTCACCCATTACAGGACAATAATGAACAAAACTAACAACAAGCAAAACAGAACCAAGTATATGAATACAAGGAATAGGCCTGCAGTGGTCAGGGGGAAAGGGGTTGGGGGGAGGGGGGAGGTAGAGGCAAAGAAGGGGAGCAGCTTAGACAAGAACCTAGTATAAAGGAACCATGGACATGGACAACAGGCGGGATTGACTTTGGGGGGAATGGGTGGGTGGGGAGGGGGACAGAGGGGAGCAAAAGGGGGATGGATGTAATACAACAACAATAAAGTTAAAAAAAAAATCTTTAAAAATTAAAATAAATAAATAAAGAATAAGACCCAGGACAAGTGACACTTTTTTCAGCAGTGTTCCTCAATTAGTTTTTGGTTCTGGAAAGTATGCTTCAATGTGAATAAGGAAGTGGAAAATAAACTTCTGAAAATTTATTATGGGAAATTAAAGTGTAATTTTGTCTTGAAGATGCAAAGAGAGGAATGAGCCTGGCAGAAGGCTATAACTCACTGAGAAACGTGGTCAATTCCTAGTGGTAGAGGGGTAGAAGAAATTTCAAGAAAGGAAATGTCTCATATGGAATTTTATGATAATTTTCTCTCTCTGCCATGTATAAGTTCCTCTATAAATAAAGTCTAATACAACATAAATGCTTTCATGACTGGTCTAAGAGGAAATTAAGAAAAAGAGGACTAGGTTCCTTATTTGAGTTGATAGCAAGAAATTGGTAAATAAGAAGATAAAGGGCTATGGAGTGCTTATAGAGCTGTAAACTCTGGAAAGCCAGGGATACATCTCTGCCTAGAGATTGAACCCATGACTGAACAAATCTCCAGGAAGTATGTGCTGAATGAATTCACAAATTATGCCAGAGATATACGAGGTCTGTCCCAAAAGTATTGAGCCATATAATGTTTTAATTATACTGACGTTGACTTGATAGATTTGGGACAGACCTTGTATGAACATTAAACACAGCAGTGTGAGGACATATGGGAAAAGTATTTACCTCACCCCAGAGATTTTTGCACAAAATTTTTGGAGGAGTTCAATTTGAGCAAAATCTCCAGTTCACCAGAAAACAGCAGGATGAGGGAATTCTAGACAATGGGGACATGTACAGGAGCACAGAGGTACAGCCTAGTGCACCTGTGGTTCTACAGGCTGTGTGGTGCAACTCAATATGAGAAGGCATGTGAGGGAGTTCAGGGAAAAAAGTCAAAATGCAAGCAGAGGCAAAGCTATAAGATATGGTGTGTACACCATAATACAGAGTTTAGACATTTTACTATAGAAAAATGACTCTCCATGTATGCAAAGAATAGACTTGGTCTTCCCTTTTATTGAGGACCACATACTCTTCAGAAGACAATTTAGTGAAATAATCTGTGTGGTTATTTGGAGATGTACTCTTTTGTCTGTGTTAACTGAGGAAGGCAGGGGCTTGCATCATAGATGCATTCATTTAGAGATCCCAAAGTGTGGGTGTGTTCTGGCTTTCATAACTTCAGAGGCAACACAATGCACTGAACATTGAGGCTGGCAAACATGCCCTGCCTGTCATTGCTGAATTGATAAATCTCAGATGATCTGTGAGATGAAATGGCACTTCCATCTATTCAAAAATTGATACACAAGCAATCATAATTGAAATCCTAACACATATGGGAGAAAAACCTGATTAGGATCATCAGAATGTGCTTTGGAAATAGCACTGAAATATAAGGAAAAGGACCTCCAGGTCTTCTCATTATCATATGCCTAAAATCTGCATATTCATGCTCATCTGGAAAGCTACCAGGAGCTATGTAGTCCTTATGCTCCATCTGCAATTGCCATCTTTCTTTCTCCACCCACTTGATTCTCTCACTTTAAAAATGTTGGTTTTAAGGCAAGAAATGGCAAGAATTAGGAAAGCAAAATTTTACCACTCTATTTTGTAGCCATAGCCAAATTGACAGCTCGAGCTTTATTTTTATAGATGTTAATTTATCCTTGTAGTTGTGACATTCAAGGATATTTAGATAAAACTATATGACTATGAGGAAGGCCCAGAGGGCAGGTCACTTTAGCCTGGTAAAGAGGATAGGGAGAGACTATAGCTGACAGAAAGTCTAGGACAGGATCATCATTTGGGTTCCATAGATAACTAAAGGACTACAAAGAGATTTCTAGAGTCCATGAACTTAGATGTGGAAACATACTGCTTATTATTTTTGCTTATTTTAACTGAAATTTAGCTTTTCCTAAAACTATAAATATAAGACTGATACACAGTAGTATTAGCAGTAACTGTGACTTTGTTACCAAGAAAAATAATATTTTCATATAACATTTCAGTTTTGCACATATATCACTTAAATACATTACTAATTTGAAATTACAGAAGCATTTAGATTCACCCCTAATTACACCTAATCACAAGCTTCCCATCTACAGACATTGGCCCAACAATAGAACAACTGTGCCCTGAGTAGTCAAATAACCCTGATGATGAAGCTGTGTGTCCTCATGTTGGAAACCAAGATATGGAATTGTTTTTCAGGGTACTCTGCCTAAAATTATTTATTAGTTAATATACTGAAAAGTGTGAGACATAGCAATATTTTCATACTTTTATTTCAGTATAATTGTTATCCTCTATAATTCTGTGTATTTTATTATACTCATAAAAAATCATTCGAAAAACCAGACTATAAGCTTCACTAAACTGCTAAAATCAAACATTAAGTAAACAAATAAGAAAAATGATCATTGGGATATATGTTGCCTTCTGGAAATGAGAAAACATCAAACCTTATCTTCCTCCCTCCCATAATTCAACTTAGTGCCATTAAAGGGTGGAGTCTGGGAAGTGGGGAACAATCAGTGGCCTATATTACTTAGAATAAAAGAGTAGGACTTCTGGCTTTCATGTCAGAAAGGAGTCAAGTCTGGAATTCAAACTCTGAGAACTTTCCAAGGTTCTGAAACTTGTTCATTTGCTTATGTTCATTGTTTAAAGTCACTTGCACTCCACAGTTGTCAGTAGCACCCTGAAGCCAGAGGGCCAGTGGGTTTCACTTCAGAGACAAATACAAAGGAAAGCACTAACATCAGAAGAAGCTCAAGCAATAGAGTAGGTAGCAGGTGTGTGACCTAGGAGGTAGCTTACAATGGGGAAATAAACACACTGAGATTCCTGGGCCAATCATAGGAAAAGAAAAGGGCACACACCAGAAACCATGCTGTGACTACAGAAAGGAATGCTAAAGCTAGGGATCATCTGTTATTCTCTCAACATTTTTTGGGAAATTATAAGGACAGAGAAAAATTGCTGAGAAGCTACTGTGTATAACTGGTAGGGATACTTCTCTGTCCTGATGTACAGACCCATTAAAAACCATTGCACAAGATGACCACTGTGATCTCCTTCTAAGTCTGGAATATAGTCATTGATTTTTGAGATCCAAAGTCCAGCACTGTCCCCAACACCACATTACCCTCCTCTCAATAAGTACTAGAAAAGGGAAAAAGCATTTCCACCTTGTAGAAAATGTTGATTCCCCAGGAAGCAAAACTTAGTGGGTCCCATTTTCAAGAATACTGGACCTCTGAAGAGAGAAATAGAAGAAGGAAGGTCAGCATTTCTTCAGTGTCAGGCCTTGTGCTGAATATTTATTTCATTTAATCTTCAAGGGACTAATTTAAAGTAAACATTACTAACCAATGTTTTAGCAAAGTAAAACTCAGAGGGATTAATTAATTTACTGAAGTTCATATAAAATTGTTAAATCTACTGGACTCTAAACCCATTCTATATTTATCACACTGTGCTATGCAGAATCATTAATAAGAGCTCACATCATGGGACCAAACTCAAGGCTTCTCCAACTTTATCATGTTGTGATTTTGATTAGATTTCTTTGTCTCTATGTCTGAATTTCTTCATCTGTAAAATGTGGATATCAGTATCTAGTTCACCTATAACCATGAACTTGACACATAATAAGTAGGCAATAAAAGTTATTCACCCTAGCTGGTGGCATAGTGGATAAGATGTCACCCTGCGAACCCAAAGGTTGCTGGTTCATTCCCAGCCAGGGCAACATAACCAGGTTGCAAGCCAGGTCTCCAGCCAGATCCATAACTGGAGGCAGGTGAAAGGCAACCATACATTGATGTCTCTCTCCCTCTCTGCCTCTCTCCTTCCCCTCTCTCTAAAGAATAATGAATAAAATCTTTAAAAAAGAGAAGTTATTTTCATCATAGCACAGAAAAAAGAACAACTCAAAAAGGAAAAGCAACAAGAAACTAAAGCCAGCAGCCATGGCCTAGTGTCTCACATGAATTGCACAGTATTTTTATTTTCTCAGTTTTCATACAGGAAACATTTATTGCACATTCAATAAACACAAGGATCTCTGGAAAATACAAAGATGACTTGGAACCAGATTCTATTTGTAAATATTTCTTCTTTAAAAATGATAGAGGAGATATATATAATTAAATGTAAAAGTAAATATATTTGCTACATATTTTAATGCTCATCTGAGGATATGCATAGGGAAAGGAAAGAGAGAGAGGAGAGAAACACTAATGTGAGAGAAATGTCAACTGGTTGCCTCCTGTATGCCCCCTGACTGGGGATTGAACCCACAACCTAGGTATGTGCCCTGACCAGGAATCAAATGCACAACCTTTTGACCTATGGGATGACACTTTAACCAACTGAACTGCTCAGCCAGGGCAACCTTTGCTGTATTGTTATTTTTGTTTCACATGGCTATTTTTATTTATACTGTGATCCCATAAAAGCAAAAATTCTTAAGTCTTCATTTCCATCCCAGTATCTATCCCAATCCTGGGAAAACAAAGATTACTTAATAGATGATCATTTTTTTAAAAAGAGGAAAATAGGGAAGCAGAGAAGAAGAGGTGAGTGGCGAAAGAAGGTGAAAGAGCAGGAGTAGTGAAGAGAGAGATGATCTACAAAGAGCTACAACTGGAGGACTGTAGGGCTTCAGAGCAAGGAAATGTGAACTGGGTAAAATATTGAGGCATTTGAGATACATTAGGCATCTTGTTCATTGTGCCTGGTGTGTAGTAGAATTTGGTAAGTTTTTATTGATTGGATCAGAGAATGAATGAAGAACAAAGGGGTGGGAAAGAGTCTTGGGAAATGACTGTATGAATGTGAACATGCCATGTATCTTTCCTCTTCTTAGGCTGCTCATCAGATAAAATGAAAGATAAAATTATGCCTTTCACTGTCTCCCAGTAACATCTGCATCCCCAAACTAATTTTGCTGTTTTTCTTTTGAAAAATATAAATTAGGGAAACTTTACTCTCTGGTAGATGGTGGCTAACCCTTATTTTTATAATTTTATCCTGCCCTCTGGCTCCATGCACATAGTTCCTAATATTTGGGGACATAAGATTTCTAGGCTTCACCACTTTTTACAATATGAAACATGTTAAACCAGAGAAATGTATCTAATGCCCTTTTTTTATCCTCACATGATGACATGCTTATTGGATTTTAGCGTGAACAGAAGGAAGAGAGAATGAGAAAGAGAGAAACATCAAAGTGAAAGAAGCATCAGTTGGTTGCTTCTTGCATGCACCCTGACTGGGAATCAAACCTGCAACTATACAACTTATGGGGTGATACTCCAACCAACTGAGCCACACTGGGCAGGGCTCCAGTGCCTTTTAAATGACATGTTTTTATGTCTCAGGGAACTAGGAAAGCCTATACAGTAAAAACCAAGAAGCTGACAATAACATTAACAACCATCTTTGATATCTTTTCTAAACTAGCAGCTCAGATATTCTTCCTCATTAAATAAAATTACTTCTACTCCTTGTACTATTGAAGTAATAGGTCATAATACTTTTGAACTGAGTGATATTTAGAGTTCTCTCTTACCTACAATTATTAAACATGGTCACAAACAGAAATGATGAGCAGGAGGAGAGGGAAAGATAAGATAGAAAGGAAGCAATTTCAACACATTCTCAGCAGAACATTGAGATCAGCTAACAAGCGGTAAGATTCCTTGGGAGGAAAGAAGGAAGGAATTAAGGTAGGGGAAAAGAAAAGAAGGAAATAATATGGTAGGCAAAAGCTCACAATATTTGAAGAGGGGATACTTATATCTATTGAGATACATTCTGTGTGAAATATTGTGCAGATACTGAGATGAATGATGCACAATCACTGTGGCTGAGCACCTCACAATAGAATGTGAAGACAAATGATTTTGAGGTAATACAAGGGTCGTATTAGAGACACACCCACCATGTTTCAGAACCTTCTTGGTGCTCTCAGTATGTCAACAGAATAAAGAACTGAAATCATGTGAATTTTAGCATTCTTACTGCCTGTGTTATTTTTGGACATATTACATAATTCACTTAGGTTCAGCTTCCTATTTAATAGTAATTAGTACCTGCCTCTAAGCACTTTTTTGTGTGTTTGGTTTATTACTTAAGAATATTTAATTCTGCTCTGAAAAGTAAATGGGATGGATGAAACATGTTAAAAGTGTTAAGTATAGGCAGGAAATAAGTAGTCTATAAAATGTAGGTGGAATTTACAACATATGTTAAATATCAATACTAAGTAAGTTTGTAACCAATAAGATCTGTTAAAGATGGATAGGATAAATGGAATGTCTGAGAAAATAAACAAGAGTACAGCTAATAAATAAAGATGGATAAAAAGACAACTTCATAACACATGATTATGCTACTTCTAAACAGACAGCAAAGTCATAAAAAATAAATAAAATCAAAGATCAGTATGGGCTCATTATGACCTGGTATATCTCTGCCCAAGAAAGACAAATGAAATTCATAACAAATCAGCAAGCTAATTTGTAATCTATAGGATATGCCGTGTGTATTTGTATCTACAGTATATGTCTGTGGAAGACTATGTATTTGGGCCTACATAGCTTGTTTATTGGGCCAATGTGTTCAAACTTCAATTCTGGTCCTTGCATATACATTAGTAAAGAAGGTTGATTCAACAAAGTGAGAGAGACCAAATATACCACATGGCATATTTTAGATAGTGTGATCTATACATTTCTCTTGCATCTTAGCCTAAGTATGTCAACATGATCTCTTCCCCTTAAATTGATTTGATACACTCTGCAATTAAAGCACCTTAAATTTGGTCTATGAAACCTTCTGCCCCATGCCCTCCAAGAATATGGCTTACTATATTTCTAGAGATTCTACTTATACAAAATACATCTATCTTTGTGAGCTCTACTCGGAACTCCTTGCTGTGTGAAAATAAGCCAACTCAATGCCACCTCTGTGGCAGTAGTGCATTAGACCAAGGTTGGACTGATCCACTACCAGATAACTACTGGCTGGCCAGAGATCTGACACTTGTGAGACATGATTCAGAAAGATCCACTAGGTCAGTCAGATAATGATGTTGAGAATTTGGTCCTGAGATACTGAAGCTAGCTCAGTTATAAAGAGGAACTAAGGTGGGCAGACGATGCTGTGCCCAAGGGCTAGTGTGGAAAGTGGGTGAAGAGATGAACAGGGCTCTTATCAGCCACATTCAGGATGATGAGGGGGAAAAAATGCTGGTCTTTGAACAGAGGGACCAAAGTATATGGACAATCAGAAGAAGCAGAGATATCACTAAAGAGTGACCACAAATTTGCCTTAGCTGAAGCTTTCCATTTCCAGATTTAGTGGGGCCCAGCAAACTAGAAGTTCCTATCTTGGGCCTCTCACACCAGCACAGTTTGCAAAATGCTCTCATTTACATTGTATTAGTTGTTTTATTGTTTCTGTTTCTCACAACCAAATAAATAACAGCTTCCATTAGAATACTACTTGCTCATTTTAATGTTCCCAAATACCTTCATTTAGAAGCCACTTACACATCTTATCTTGAATGTACATTGATGATAAAACTATGATTCAACTAATATGACATCACTCATATATTGAAGTGCCACACTCAATTAGTATGTCATAAAAACACCAGCTGTACAGACACTAGCGAATTAGAGTACTTGCTGATGACATTGAAGCAGCCAACAGAACCCTGGCTTCCTTACACCTAAACCATCCAAAAGAATTAATCCCAACCAGTTTCATAGGTTCATGCTACTAGATAAACTAATGATAGAGAAAAAAGTAGCATATCCCCCAAATCACTCAATTTATAGAAAATGCCAGCAAAAATTGTCATCAATTAGAAAACTGAAAATGAGAACGCAGTAATGTTGCTTCTCCAGAAAGTGTATTCCATTTAATAATTGGATCACATTTGGCCTACATATAATTATTTCTTGGTGAAAAACTAATTAGCAAAAAATATAATCTACTTGTCTCCTGATTTTATAGGAAATAAACTGTTAGAACTTGACAAGGTCACATAAAAAATTGTAAGCATGTCACAATCCAAGAACCTAAAAGTTAATTTCTCAGCCAAAGTTTTATTATACACATCTTAACCACTGAACTGATTTCCAGCTCTGAAAATTATTTTATATAGGAATTTTAATGTTGCTTTCACTCCATTTCCCCTTTATTTATTCCAAGCATTATGTTGTGGATTTTTGACAAATAGATTATTATCCCCATGTACAAAAGAGTAAACTGAGATTCATAGCAATAACATTACTGCCCCAGGGATACATAGTGAGTACATGACAAAGCTCATATTCAAATTAAACTATGTCAAGCTCCAAATCTAGCATTTTTGTTTTATCATGCTACTTCAACTCAATAAAAATGTGTTAAATTGATGCTCTTTAAGCAATATGTGTTTTACTTCAATCATTTTATAGACACATGATTGACAAGCTCTAGCCTTATTTAAACATAATAAACAACTTAGGCTTTTTCACCAACTTGAAGAGATTATCAGGGTCACTGTCTGTATATAAAGTATAAAAAGGTGTCAGACTGTGGCTCTCCAAGGAGACAGAATTGGTTATCCTTAAAAGAAATGACCTTCAGTCATCTTAATGGCTGGCTACCATACATTTGTTAAATGAATACATTTACCTGGCTGGTGTGGCTCATTGGATTGGCATTGGCCTGCAAGCCCAAAGGTCACTGGTTCAATTCCCCAATCAGGACACAAAACTGAATTGCAAGCCAGATCTCCATCCAGGTCCATAGCTGTAGGCAGGTGAAAGACAACCATACACTGATGTTTCTCTCTCTTTCTTTTTCATTTCCTGCCCTTCTTTCTGAAAATAATAAATAAAATCTTTAATAAATAAGCAAACAAATAAATAAAGCCCCCAGGTACCTGAAACTCAGCATCTCCAAAACTAAATTCATTTTTGGTGTTTCTTTTTTCAAAAACTATAATAATAATAATAATAAACTGATCTGTCTTCTACTTCCCTTCATCAATGACTGAGTTGACCATCCACCCTGTTTTCTACATCAGAATTCTGGGAGTTATCCTGACTCCTGTTTCTGATCTTCTGCATTCAATATGTTACTATGCTACATACCTTCCCAATCCCCTTTCCAGATCCACTTTCTTCCTCCTCATCTCTTCCTTAAGTCAGCTCAGTATGAGGGCATCAGGGGATGTTATAGTCAGCCCATGCAGAGCCCCAGGAAAACATCAGACAGGGGATAGAGTGAGGCTGGAATACATAGGACCATGGCTCCATCTCTACTAGGATACTGTGAGATGGCTGTGACCTCTGACTAAAGGTTACAAACCCTGCCAGCCTTTCTGTATGGTTCTTTCTCACCAGATTCCAGCAACTACCTTCTCCTCTTGCAATTTAAGCTTCTGGGTGGAAATAACTTCTTGGTCTTCCTTATAGCATACCTACATTCTGCCTCCACCTTTATAAATACTTACTAAAATTCACTTCAAAATCACTAGTTTGAGTGTTCCCTCTGTTTTCTGTATTCTGACTAATATAGTAATATACTCCTAAAGACTTTAGTTATTTCTTGAATCTGTCCACTTCTTTTCCCCAATGCCTTAGCCTAATTTGCAACTTCATCTTTTATTTCCTGGATTTCTGCAATGTCTACCTGACCAATCTCCAATTCATTCTCCATAGTCTAATTAGTGGCATCTTTTTTAAAAATTCAGGTCACCAAATCATGGCCCTTTTTAAAATCCTTCAGTGACTAACTGACTCTTCATTGGTTCATGATAGCTCCAAACCCTCAAGATGTCCTAAGAGTTCCTCAATTTTTTTAAACTATGTTCACCTCATTGGACTCATTACACAAGACTCTTTATCATCTTGAACTCTGTGTTTCAGACATGCATGTTAGTAGTTTGGCAGGCATCTATAATGCTTTATGCTTGATCCCCCCAAAACCCAGTCTGGTCTTGAACAATTCACTTCCTCTATCCAAATCAACCTTCCCACACAACTTTCGCTGGTTAACTTCTACTCCCCCTGCAGACTGAGCTTTGACTTCATTGTCTCTGGTGAATCTGTGCTCAGATCTCTTTCAATTCTATGTCAGTGTTCTTCCTCTGTGTCCCTGTGTACCTATCATTGTCTTAACACTAATCATACTACTTTCCCTCACTAGACAAGAGTTTCCTTGAAGGCAATAACCAACTCTATTATCTCCATTTCTATAGCTCCAGGGAAAGTATCTGACATAGACTAGGTATCAAATAAAGTTTTGTTGAATGAATTAAGTACACCCTATGAACATTCCTCCCAGCAAAACACAAACCTTACAAACCATATTCTCCTACATTCTCTTTTTCAAGGTGTCTTTGGTACAGAAGCATTTGTGATGTACATGTTTATCTGAAATATGAGGTGATATTGATTTGTATGTATATTTATATTTCAGACAGTCACATTATGCCATGCTTTGGTAATAGCTGCATAATTCTCCCACTGGGAAAGCAGTTTCTATAATCACAATTGATGATTTCTTTTTATAGACTTTATATTTTATGCATTGCCTTTTATTGTCAGAAATCAAATTAAGGAAGAGATTTCTTCTGAAATGAGGCTTCTGGTCCTGAAAACCATAAATCCAGTGGTAGGAACTTATCTATCCCAATGAAATGCCAGGTAAATTACCACCAGATATTGCAACTGCATAAGAAAATACTTTTCAATGCACCAACAGAGAGTAGGATTTAAATTCAGAAAAAAATATATATGATTCAGAGAGAAAGACTCAACAGAACCTAAGATTTTAAACTTTGTGGATCTAATTGCTGAGATACTACAAAGAAATCACACTTTTATCCATTATAGGTATCAGTATTATAGCTAACTTTTTCCTTCTCTCCTCTTGTTGATGAGCAGGCTCCATAGTTGTAGATTGCAGGAAATAAGGTATAATTGTTTAGTCTTTCTTCATGTATAGTAAAACACTCCTTGTCATAGAACCTCTGACATGTTTTCATTGCCCTTTTTCTGTGGACACCACAAACTTCCTATCATGGAAAGGTATCTTCCCCAGTTGTCAATTATCTACTGCTGCCTAATGCACTTCCACAGTTAGCGATGCTTTCATTTATTCTATAACAGTTCTATGGGATGGTAATGTGGACTGTATCAGCTTAATGGTTATTTTGCTGGACTCCCCCATGTAGTAAGTGGTCAGCTGTTGGGTCAGGTAAGGCTGATTAGAGTCTGAGAAGTACCCCTGAGACAGTTGAGATGGATGGGGCTTCTAAAGATGCTGCCTCTCTCCATTAGGACACCTGCACTTGTCTGCATGGAGGTCACAGAGTACAAGAGCAGAAAGGGAAGTCAAGCCCCAAAACACAAGCACTTCTCAAAATACAGTTTAGGTCATGTTTGCTACTTTCCCATGAATCAAAACAAGGCACATAACCAAACCCAGAATCAATGTCAGAGGGGATTGGTGCATGTTATGGATACAGGAAGGCATGAACAATTTGGAAGCCACTACTACAATATTCAACCATACCACTTCTGATATTCGTTTCTGTGTGGTGGAGGATCAGCTATGCAATAACCCTGGCCTCCTTCTGCTGCTTCACTCTCTCATCCTCAGGAAAGTGGGAGTAATTTCTTCTTGGAAATTTGTGTGAGAGTAAAGCAAGCATGCTCAGTAAATTCTTCTCTTTTTCCCCATTTGGAGTGGGCCTACCTAAACAGAGCAAGCATTCTTCCTACACCCTATGAGTTGTCTCTGTTTATTGAATTTAGAGGCTCAGTTATAGAAAATCCATTTATCTACAGATAAAAGTCATATTCTCCAATGCCTAGATTTTTGCCAATAAAAATTGGAGGCCTTGTCTATATAATCTTCTGTCTTATTTCTCATTTAGTTCAGAAATCAGTCAAAGAAGGCCCTCCCTTCCAGTCTAATCCTTTCCAAGGAGATATACATACACACACATACACATACACATGCACACACACAGAGCATTTGAATGAGAAACTTTAGTTATTGTACCAAAATGACAGATCTCTCAACTGAAAAACAGAAAAAAAAGTAATTGTTAAGAAGAGAATTCCTGAGAATGACTATAGCCTAATGATTATAAAAACTCCATCACTGAACAATGGGAAATTTGATGAGGTAAAGTCTTTGAGAAAAGACTTCAGTTTCAAGCATAGGAAAAACAGAACAAAATTTGAAAAGACATACTACATTGCACAACCCAAATAAAGATAATAAACACATGCACTGAGGCAGGCAAGGACTCCCAGTGAGGGTGACTAAGGCTATGTTTATTAAAATAAGGAGTTGGAAACAAGGACAAAATTAACAAGAGTGTGCTGGTAGCACCTGCATGTATATAAATAAAGGGAGTGGTAAACTAAAGGAAGAAGAGCAGCACATTTTTCACTTTCTACTTCTAAAGTATTTAGTTTATGTGCATCAGCATTAATCAAAATAACAAACTTAACAATTATGTATGACTAGTCTTATTCTATAAGTAAGTGAATAGAGATCAAAGAAAATTAAGGGACTTCCCAAGTGTGTTATAAAGAATTTAATATTGCTGTCAATAAGACTGGCCTTTTTTCTGGCCTACTAGAAGATAAACTTTGTTTTCTTGAGGGCACTGAGCTAGCCAAATAGTAACAAGGCAAATTAAAAATGGAGGTTTTTGACCTGTACCAACCATGTGATTTAGGATAGGAGCTTTAGAGTTCACCTGGAGAGGCTGGAGATTATCTATTTGGATAATCAATTAATCAATCAATTAATCATACCTGTGTAATGAGCCCCAATAGGAACACCAAGGCTTGTGTGAATTCCCTGGCTGGCAATAATACCCCATGCATGTTGTCACACGTCATTGCCAGCAGAGGAACACAATTGCCAGAAGAGTAACGATGGATGGAAGCTTGGGTTTGGAACACTCATGGACTCTGCTCTAGGCGTTTCTTCCTTAGACTGATCTTAATCCTTATAACACACTATCACTGTGAGTAAAACAGCTTTCAATCAGTTTGGTAAGTCTCTCTGGCACATGATCAGCCCTGAGGAGAGTTCTGAGAACTACTCCCAACTCCTGGATTTACATTTGGTGTCAGAAGTAAGGGCAGTCTTATGGAGAACTACATGTCTCTAATTCTGCAGGTGACCCTAACCTCTAAGACCAAGATAACCCATTAGCCACCATGTGTGGCTCTGCAGTTTGCATACTGAAAACTTTGGAATTTGCCATTCACACAGAGTACAACTAATATCACCAAGTAAAATGGCTAAAAATACTATGCAATAGATCTTTTATTTTTATTTTTTTAATTTTATTGTTGCATTATATTCGTTTCCTTTTCCCTCCCCTCTGTCCTCTTCACCACCCACCCACTCTCTACCAAAGTCAATCCAACTTGTTGTCCATGTCCATGGTTCTTCCATGCTAGTTCCTTGACTAAACTGCTCCCTTTCTTTACCTCCTTCTCCCCTCTCCCCCATCCTCCCTCCCCTCTGCTCAATAGATCTTTTTTTTTTTTTTTTTTTAAGATTTTATTTCATTGTTTTTAGAAAGAGGGGAAGGGAGAGAGGCAGTGAGGGAGAGAGACATCAATGTATGGTTACGTTTCACCTGCCTCCAGCCACAGACCTGACTGGAGACCTGGTTTGCAATCTGGTAATGTGCCCTGGCTGGGGAATCGAACCTGTGACCTTTGGGTTCGCAGGTTTGGCACCTGATCCACTGTGCTACCAGCCAGGGCCTCAATAGATCTTTTAAATAACAGATATCTTCACTCTTCTTATTAGAGCTGAAGACTATCTGGATGATGAAAAATACAGTATTAATTGTTCAGACTACATAAGAACCTTATTGGTAATAAGCTCAAGCCAAATAAAATCTAAGTCTAGACAACCAAAATTTGGCATGATGAGATCAAATACCTTGGAGCCACTGTGCAATACAAGGGGGGACCCTCAGAAAAACAGAATTACCTCTGGAGGATGGGACCCTTGTAGTACAGGCTTCCCCACTAGGTGAGTGTTCTAGGAACCCACCTATATCAGTATACCAGCTGATATTGCTGTGAGAGTCTGCATTTTTGCATCAGTGATTTTTTTAAGACTTCCAGTGTGTTTGCCCATTTCATGATGGGTGATTTACTAGTGCACCTGCCCATACTGTGCCAAGTGTTCAGTTTTTTACCAAAATCAGCATGACCTCCATGCCCAACCCTCCCTATTTACCCAATCTCACTCCTAGCAATAGTTTTTTGTTTCCCCAGATAAAAAATGTCCTCAAAGGGAGATATTTTGCCAATGTCACACACACACACAGAGAAACACTAAAATACATCAAAATTGATTAATTCAAAAACTGTTTTGAGCAGTGGAAAACACATTTTGGTATGTGTATTGCATCAAGTGGAGAATACTCTGAAGGTAACTGAAGTTTAAACATGTAAAAATAGATACACACATTTTTATAAATAAATTCTGAGGTTCTTGGGGGGTCCTCCCTCATACTTAGCAATTCCTAAAATTGTGTGCATATCTGTATGTGTCATCTTTTTAAATGTGTTAGGGAGAGGTAAAGTCAACTCAAACCAAGTTCTGGCATAGAATCAAAATTGGTACTGAAAATCAAGGTGAAAATAAATCTGTGTGAGGGAACTAAACAAAACTTTTAAAATATGGGGATAGTTCATATTCAGAAATTTAGAACATTGTAGGGATTAACACTAAATTATGAAACATCCTCAAGAAAGGCTATAGTGCTCAAGATGGAATGATAATCTAGTATGGTGTCTTTGAATTGAAATTTCTTGGGGCATCTCAAATTACTGCCTGAGAAAATATCTGGAGTATATCTACCTATATTGCACAGAAAAGTTAATGAAAGCCAGTAAGTTAAACATGCAACAAATAAAAAAATAAATAAATGTTAATGTGTATAGTTATTGGTACCTAGGGAATGTTTAAAGCGTTATGCAAAACAGAAGTATATTACTGCACATAAAGGTTATCAATATGAAGTTTGGAGTTATGTGACAGCATGGATGGGCCTGGAGAGCTTTATGCTAAGTGAAAAAAGCCAGTCAGAGAAAGACAAATATCATATGATTTCATTCCATGTGGAATCTAATGAACAAACTGAACTAACAAGGAAAATGGGGACAGACTCATAGATGGAGAGCAGATGACAGGTAGTTGGGGAGGAGGTAAGAGGTGAAGGGTTGGAGGGACTGAGCAAAAAGGAAAGAGGGGGTTCATGAACATGGACAACAGGTTGGTGATTGTTGGGTGGTGGTATAAAGGAACTAAATGATAATGGAAGAAATACAATAATGATTAAATTAAAAACAAAATCAAAACTCTAGGGTTAAGAAATAAACAGTAAATTTCTCTGCCAAGAGGATTTTAAACACAACTTCTAAAAGTCAGGACTTGTGTCTTATTCTTTATTGTTTGTCCAACTTCTAGCACAAGGGTAAGACATAGCACTCAATAAAGGATTTCCAGATGTGTTAACTTCATAAAAACAAGATGAAAAGGCTACTCTAATCAGAGCCCTACTGAGCTAGGGTATGTGGCAAAACAGTTGCAATTGATAAAGCTACAGGAGCTGTCAAGAAGGAAGACCACCCCCTGTTCCCACACACTGGATTTATGGTTTAAATCTGGCAGAGACTAGCTCCATCCAACATGGAGACTAATTTCACCTTATAGTAACCCCTGGCCTCATTACATCTTCATTGTAATAGATTAGCATGCTAAATGACATACCTCCATCACCATGATCAGAAATGGAAAGCCCATATAAGGGCACAAAATGGCCAATAGGGCTCCTGAAGAACCCTACCCCCCATTTCCTGAAAGATCCTGAGTATTCCTCCCCCTCATTGACTCCTCCACCATTAAATAACCTCAATAAAGAAAGCAAATTCTACTAAAGGGGGACTGCTCTATCTGTGGAGTGCTTCATTTTCTGTCTCACTGCTTCACTGATAAAGTCACTTGTACTTTAACCCTTGTGTTGGTTTGAATTCTTTTCTACCCAAAGCCAGGAAACCACAGTGAGTCTCAAACCCTTGGGCCCCTGACCCCTGGAATACCTGCATCACTACTGCCCAAAAAACATTTCTCTCTCCCTGCCCTCTACCTTTTAATGCCAACTCCCTCTCAGTTAGGGAATGGGACAAGATGGGATAGAATGGAACAGGATGGGATGGTATGAAAAAATATAAAAATGATAGTAACCTCTAATACCTCTTCAGCTTTAAAACACACATTCTGTTCTCTATCTTCTGTTATTTATATTACCAGGTAAAAAGGATTTAAAAGATCTTTAAAAATGACTTCTTAAAATAATTTATATCCTTGTTATTTTTATTTTAGATAATGATGAAAAAAAGCAATTATGGAATATTGGTTAAAAATTGCCTTGACCTGTTTAACATTAAAAAATACTATTAGTTGTTCCACCCTTATAATAGTCTTACAATAAGCACTAAGCCAAATACAATCCAGGGCAAGGCAAAGCAAAACTTTGCT
The DNA here is from genome assembly GCA_004026585.1 of Noctilio leporinus. NCBI lineage: Eukaryota > Metazoa > Chordata > Mammalia > Chiroptera > Noctilionidae > Noctilio > Noctilio leporinus. The sequence continues at coordinate 17,045 of PVIW01002443.1, forward strand.
CCCGTGATCAAGTCTCTTGAGGCAGTTGTGCAGAATTTGACATTTAATTTAAAAAGCATGGAGGCATGATGGAAAAGCATCTCTGTGTGGAGAGTGAAGAGCAGTGGTGCATTTTATTTGACATGGTGGATTTGCTTTCCTTTATTTTCATATTTGAATAAGTTCAACTCATGAAAGCATAATGAAAATAGAAAGATCAGCTATAATCAGGATGCATGGACATTTGGGGATCTTGATTGAAAAAGCAGTTGCCTTCCTAAGTCTTTCAACAAAATGTAAATTAAACAGATGAAATTGCCTAAAACATCACTGATTCCCAAAGGAATGTAATCATGCTTAAATGCCAACATTAAATTAATCAGAGGAACAGAATGTGAAGATGAGAAATTTCATTTTAAGCAGCTTCATGTTTCATTAAAGTAAGTGGACATGGCAGGTCAGGTTAAAACTTTTCAAAGAATGATTTGAAAAGCAAAAGGCAAAGGTTTCTATCTCAAAACTATGCAGCAGAAAGCCTATTCAGATAGAAATGAATGTTAATTCATGTGCATTGTATGCTCCATAGTTGATAATTTTCCCAAAATACATCCTTTTGTCAGTGAAGAATTCTGGAAAAATATACATTAATATTTTGGTAACTGTTATAGTCTTAAAATAGCTTAGTTATAGTTTTATATGTCATACTTACATTGTTAATAAGTAATAATCTTCTACATTGAACTAGCCTACAAAAATTAATTGAGCTGCCAGTCAAAAAAACATAGTATGTATTTAACTTAGAATAAACAGAGAAAGGGATCTGTATGAGATGCTAAATGGACAAAAATTATTTGAGAATGTATTTATTATTTAAACAAATATTATAATATTTATTGAGTGCCTATTCTATACCAGGCACTGTTTTAAATGTTTGGCATATACAGCAAAAACACACACACACACAGATTTACATTAAAAAAATTAATTTTGTGGTATAGTAGAATATAATAAGTAGAATAGAAAATGTGGGTTGGCTCGTGCACTGTTGGTGGGAATGTAGGTTGGGGCAGCCACTGTGGAAAACGGTATGGGGTTTCCTTAAAAAACTAAAAATGGAACTGCCTTTTGATCCAGCAATTCCACTACTTGGACTATACCCAAAGAATCCTGAAACACCAATTCATAAGAACCTATGTATACCTATGTTCATAGCAGCACTATTTACAATAGCCAAGTGCTGGAAACAGGCTAAGTGCCCATCAGTGGATGATTAGATCAAAAAAACTTTGGTGCATTTACACAATGGAATACTATACAGCAGAAAGAAAGAAGGAACTCCTACCCTTTGCAACAACATGGATGGAACTGGAGAGTATTATGCTTAGTGAAATAAGCCAGTCAGTGAAGGACAAATATCATATGATCTCACCCATTACAGGAAAATAATGAACAAAACTAACAACAAGCAAAACAACCAAATATATGAATACAGTGAATAGGTCTTCAGTGGACAGGGGGAAGGGGTTTGGGGGGAGGGGGAGGCAGAGGCAAGGAAGGGGAGCAGTTTAGACAAGAACCTAGTATAAAGGAACCATGGACATGGACAACAGGTGGATTGACTTTGGGGGGAATGGGTGGGTGGGGAGGGGGACAGAGGGGAGCAAAAAGGGGATGGATGTAATACAACAACAATAAAATTAAAAAAGAAAAAGAAAATGGGGGTTGGGGTAAGAAGAAAAGGATGTACATGGGTTAGGAAAGAAGGCAAGTCATAGTCTCAAAGAGGATTATGAGGGTAGACCTCATTGTAAGGGGAATTTAAAAGAGGTCAAGAGAGTTATCCATAGAGGGACCTATGAGATCATTCCAGATAGAGGGAATAGTCAGTTCAAAGAACAAGGCTGAGGTATGCTTTTGAATTGAAATAAATGTATTATTTTTTTAAAAAGTCAAAAATGATATCACTACTTTCTTCTATTATGAGAGAAGAAAGTAGTTGTTATTCACTGAAATATTAACTGAATATGAAAAGCTTTCCACAGTTGGGGAAGATGAGTTCAATTTTGGACATGTTGAGTTTGAGGTGTCTAGTAGAAATTCAAAGAGAGATATGGAGAAAGCAAGTAAATATGCTAGTTTAGAATACAAGAGAGGTCTAAGCTGGAGATATAAATTTGATCACTCTTAATGTATAGATGATAAAGCCATAATAATGAAGACCTTGAAGACTGACTCACTTATTCAGACTTATCAAGAAATATGAACTTTAGTCTTTGTCTTTTGCCTTGCCTTTTCTCTTTTGATCTTTTCCCCCAAAATCACATATCATCTCCAAAATCAAATAACTCATTTTGTTCAAATGAAATCTCTTCCAAAAAGCTTTACACTCTTTTGAGGTTAATATATATATTCTTGTTATATTTCCATAACTCTCTATTGAGCTCTCTATGCCCATTGTATCATGATCTATCTCTTATTACTGCCCTTATGCTCACATCTCCTCTACTTGACTATGAGAAGCCCTGAAACAGAGATTTACTTTAATCATTGTTGTTTCTATCCCAGTGCCTAGCCTAGTGCCTGACACAGTGCCTAATGCAGTAGGTATTAGTTTATTAGGTTAAATTTGATTACTGTCTTCAGGTTAAAATAGAAAATCATTTGAGTGAAAAAAAAAAGAGAAAATTCATGTTTTTTATCTGGCTTATGTGCAGCTTGAACTGGAATTGGACAATTATAGAGAAAAATTTCTAGCATACAAGACTGCATCCAGCAAGCAAGGAACATATAAAATTATTTAACACTTTGTGTGAAGAAATTGAAATACATTAGCTTATTTTATTTATTTAATAAGCTTATATAGTTGCTAAAATTAGCCCTATTTTACAAATAAAAATATTCAAGAACTTGTGTTCCCTCCACTGTCCCACTGCTGTGCCTGTGGTTGTCAGAGCTCTGAGCATTACAGTTTAGAATACAAGAGTCTAAAGTACCAGGTGACATTTTTAGGTGTATGCCAATATAAGATTGAAGCAGTGTCCTCAGCTGTTATTAAAGTGAGACATCCTCCTCCTCCCCAATATCCCACCCTCCCTACTCACCTTTTGAAAGGGTCCATGGTTGATGAGAATAAAGAAAAATTGAAGTCAAGAAAGGATAAAAAGGGCAGCTGTGAGAACTGTCCAGCCCTTAAATCTCTCCCACAATTGACTGTGTCTTTTGTTCAGGCCTCTGTAGCCCAGGGCACCACCAGGCCCCATCACCAAGGGCTCAAAGTTCTAGTTTAATAAATATTATATTGGATTGTTTATGACCAATGTAGCCTAATATCAAGCTGTACCAAGCCAGTCACATAGAGACAATGTGCACAGCAAATCAAGAGATGAATCTATAGTAACATAACCTGGATTCAAATACCAGCATTATCACCTGTATTGTTGTGGAACTCACAGAAATCATTTAAATTCTCAATTTCTACATCAGGAAAAAGTGGGCAGTAACATCTGTCCTGCCTATATCACAAGACTGTTGTGAAAATGGAAAAGATGATAAAGTAAAAAGTGCTTCAGAATCTAGGAATATTATTCTAGCTTAATTTATCTACCTAGGTTTATGATGATTCTGAGGTCTGCTATGCATAAATTCTGTGTACAGTGTATGAGAGCCATGAAAAAGGATCTGGATTTTTTTGTCAAGGCATAGAAGTATTGAAAATAAGACCAAAAAATGACCCTCCAGAAATAAATATGCTTAATATAGTAACTCCATAGAAGTGTTCCTTTAAATACAGAATCATTTGGTGTACTTCAAATGGGTGAAAGCAGATCCTTAAAACAAATAAAACCACAACGGACATCTATGATCGGTTACAAAAACTGTTGCAATTAGTTGCAGCTTCTCCCATCAATGATGGAATATAGTATTTCTCCACCCTTAACCCCATCTATCCTGGTAATTTGCTTTGAGGAATAGTACACAGTGAAAATTACATTGTGCAACCACTGAGCCTGAGCAGCAAGAGACTACACTCTTTTATCTGCTCACTTGGATCCTTGCCACAGCTACCATGTGCAGCTCTAGGTTTGTCTGATGGATGACAAGAGACCATATGGGACTAAGACAAGCTGTCCTAATAAGCCATCTTGGATCAGCCAGCTCTAGTCAACTCTGATCACCAAAATCACAATAAACATCTTCCAAGAATCTACACATCCTCAAGCCAATGAGTTTACTTCTTGGATTCTGGGCTGGATTTGCCCCTCTTTGCATTCCTTGCCCATAACTAGAGCCCACCTTAACCTTCAATGGACATACCTGTAGCTTGCTACAGCATGTACTTCCCAAATGGTAATTCCTCTGCTATTCTCAAATAAACTTAATTTCTGGTCATTTGAGTTTGCCTGTTGATTTTGGTTGAAAGAGTGCTCTCTGCTATCTGACTCCTATACTTCTCCATACCTATCAATTGGTCATCATGCCTACCAGGCTATTTCATCCCTCTCTGCATTTGTTTGTATCATTTCATCCACATTTCTCAAAGGATGGTTCATGAAATATAATATTAGTCCCCTAAGATGTTCTATGAAGCAAGCAACTCTTAGTCAAATAACTTTTAGAAAAACTGCACACCTTTTTTCCTCCTGATTATTTCCAGGGCTCTAAGATGTACTATAAACAGGAAAAGCATTTAACTTTGTTTAATTCTTATGATAATCCATTACTTAGGCATATAATAACAAGTACATTTGGCTTTTCACCCATTTCTGGAACAGAGCTCCTAAAGCCCTTGTTGTTTCCTATTCTAAAAATAATAAAAGTATCTTTTATTATGTTAATGAGGTAACTTAGGCAAGCCCTGAGGCAACCTAAAAATGGAACTGGTCATCAGGGGAACTCACTGATGAGAGATTTGAAACTTGCAGTCTCGCCGCCCCCTCCCTGTTCCAGAAAGGGAGAGGGCCTGGGGGTTGAATCCATCTCCACTGGCAAATAATTTAATCATAACTATCTTATGAGTGTATGTTCATGACATAGTCTTTCCTTTAAGTCAGCCAAGCAACTGCTCAGCTAGTTGCTAGCTGAGCAACTGGCTCCAAGTAGTACTCATAGACAAAAATCACTCATCTTTTATTGGTTGCAGGTTCACTCCAAGAACATCAACACACATTAATGTCCTACTCGAGACATGCTTCACCTCCCTCTACAAACATAAGAAGGGATACAACTATCTCAAAACTAAAACCAACCAGAACTACCAGAAAACTGAACTGCATGGATGTCCAGCAAACAAAGATATAAAGAAGTAATACTCATCCAGATAGGTAGGAGGGGCAGAGCCGGGGCAGAGAGGATATGGTGGTGGCAGTGATGGCAACAACAGTGGCAGCAGCCACACCAAGGCAGTGGCTATGACTGGCCAGTCACATATAATAAAAGTTGGAAGGGACACCTGGTAAATGACCCCAGCCCCAGAACAGGCCACACAGATCACGCACGGTTCCAGCACTGGAGAAAATAAAGCCTCATTGCCTCTGACTGAAAACCGGTAGGGGTTGGGGCAGTGGAAGAAACTGCTGGTCTCTCAGTATAGTCCATTTAAAGGGCCCCCACAATCCTAAAACATATACAAACTCATCCACTCTGGAAACCATCATCAAGGCAAATGCTAGAGGGGTGCCAGTCCCATAGGGAAGAGGGAAAAGTGCCTGGAAAGGGTCCAGGGCTGAACTCTTCCCTCTCTGACCCCTCCCCACATACAGCACCACATGTACAGATATCTTAGGTGGGTCTCCTTGCCAAATGTGTCTGCTCTGACTTAAGTAGTTTCTATCTTGAACCAAAGTGTCATGACTTTGGCAGTCATCTTGGTTGACATGAGTGACTACTTTGTTTTATATACGACTCTATGCTATCTTGATTGGACTAATGCCATTTTATTGGTCCTGCTCTCCACACTATGTAATGAAGCCTCCATAAAAATCCAAAAGGACTGGGATCAGAGAGCTTACAGGATGGTGAGCATGAGAACATGCTAAGAGAGTGGCTCTGAGCCCTTTGCATCTCTTCCATCTGGCTGTTCCTGAATTATAGCCTTTCATGTATAATGAACCAATTAGTCTAATAAATTAAAATGTTTCTCTGAGTTCTATGAGCTGCTGTAGCAAAGTAATCAAACCTGAGGAAGGGTTCTTGGGAACCTCTGATTTACAGCCAGTTGGTCAGAACAACCTGGATGTTGAACTGGCATGTGAAGTCCAAGGAGAAGGTCTTAGGAACCTCCATTGTGTAGCTGGTTGGTCAGACGCACAGGTAACGGTCCAGGCTTGCGATGACATCTGAGGTATGTGTGGGAGGGTGACCTTGGAGAACTGAACTCCTAATCTGTGAAATTTGATGCTGTCCCAGACAGTGCCAGAATTTAGCTAAATTGCAGGAAACCCAGCTGGTGCCCCAAGAATTGCTCGTTGGTGTGGGGGACACTCCTCAACTGGAATTGGTACCAAAACCTACTTCCTCTTTCATAAAAGTTTTTGATATAGAGCTAGTTTTAAAAATAGTATTTCCTGGACTTACATACACCAGAAGTTTATGAAATACCTCTTGGAAACTCCATTTCTACACATGAATGGGGATATGTGTGATATTTTTATCAGTTCTTCACCCTTTTGGCTTCTGAGCCTGATAAGTATTTAGCACTTTTATTTTCAGAAAATAATAGCAGAGCTTTGGCTCTACTTTTATTAATTCCTCCTGTCATAGAATTAGATGAATTTTACAAAATCCAAGAAAACACTTAGGTTTTAGTCTTGCTAACCATAATAGTATATTTTTAAGATTGATGCATTGATAATTCTTTACATCAGAGAAGCAGTGAAATATGGAGGGAAAAAAACCTTGTTAATATCTGTTCAAATGCTCTACTCCCAATTGAGAATTTATCTTCTGTATGTCATTTGTTTAAAATAATAACCCCATTAACTTCAATAAAACATTCAAGCCCAAATCAAATTAGCTATTACCTGCTACTGCTCTTCCCTTTGAATAGTGGACAGGGTTATAAGAAGTGAGGTTTCTTAACATTAGGAGAACTCAGAGAAGCCAAATACTGAATTTTATAACTGAATTTGAGCCCCCAAACCCCTCAAAAGATAGAAATATTGAGCCTTTCCAACTTAGCCTAGTTCAAATAGCACATACTGCCAGGTAGATGTGGTGAATGGGATCAGAGCGAGTAAATGGAGGACAAATAAGACATCCATCAGTGTGGAAAAATGGGGACCTAGAATCAGGAACTTGAGTTTAATACCTAGCTTATTAGTTGTATGATGTAAGTTTCTTAATCTTTATAAACTCAGTTTCCTCATCTGTAATAATAGGAGTAACAATAAAAACCCCACCATGTTATTTCAAGCTTTAAACAAGAAAATACACATGAAACACCTGTAACATACTGTACTTTAATAGTACCTATAACATACTGGAGCATAGCAGATGCTAATAAATATTAGATGTTTCCTTTTTTCCCCTCTCTAATCTACTTATAATTCCCACTGATCTTGCCTAAATTTTCATTGTATTATAGACATCTTTACCTTTGGCCACAAAATACACACGTACAATATCTGGACTTGTGCTATTCTTGCGTACCTTATGCATTTTCCTTGTTGGTGTGGCGACATCAGGATCAGCATCATACACCTTCTTCATGTTGTACACTGTGCGTAAAGGGATGTTATTGAAGTCTGCAATTTCCTTAGCAGTTCACCCTACATCCAGTCCAGAAATTATGGTTGCTCTAACATCATATTCCTTTGACAAGATGGTTCCTCTCAGAATTTAATACTTTATATCTGAAACAATGATGTTAAATTATAACCTTAGAAACATAGTTTTTCAAAATAAATAAGAAACATGTGAAATAAGGAAATGCAAAGTTATTGCCACTTTTTTGCATACATCCTCAACACTTAATTTTGCTCTAGAGCAGAGACTTTCAACCAGTGTGCCATGGCATATTGTGGTGCCTCAAGAACTTTTAAAACATGCAATATCTGACTATTTAGTCAAGGGAGCTGGCCTCTTTTCCTTTATATCATCAAATAAAGAAAAATGTTAACAGCCAGCATAACAATAGCCTTCTGCTATTTTTTTGACAAATCAAGAAAAAGTATATATATATATATATATATATAAATGAGCAAGATAACATCCTTGACCTCATTGGCAGATAAATACATAAAAAACACTTACAAAAGGCAGTAATACATAAAAGTTAAAAGTAAGGGCTTGGCAAAATAGAATCAGAGGTATGGAAACAAGGAATAAACTTTCATTGTGCAGGGGGGAGTGGGGAGGGGGAGAAAGATGTAAAGAAGGGTAATAGTTTAGTGAAGGAACTAGTTTAAATGACCCATGGACATGAACAACATGTGGGACTGACTTCGAGAGAGGGAATAGGGAGGGTGGGGCAAGGGAGAGCATGGGGGGAAAATGGGATGAATGTAATACAACGATAAATTAATTTTTAAAATAAAATAAAAATGTATATAGCCAAATGAACCAAACAAACAAACAAGAGTAGAGGCTTGGGAGCAAAACAAACCTGTTTTTGAATCACAGCTTTTTCACTTACTAGCTTGGTGACCTTTTATAAATTAACTTCTCTGTGCCAGAGTATCTTTATCTGTTCAAATGGTACCTACTTCATATGATTGCTGTGAGACTAAATACATATAATGTGCCCGGTGTAGTCTCTGCACGGTTAGTTCTCAATAAATCTAAGCTGTAAATGTGATAAAATGGAGGTACCAAGTGAAAACGAGGCAATTTCTCTGTTCCTCAACTTGCGATATACAAAGAGAAGTCTCAGCAAGGTCAAAGAGTAGAGCAGAAGTGTTTTTCTTAGACCTGGTATTCTTTACTGTGTACTGGAGATTTCCAAACAGTAATGCCAATGGCAACATTTATTTTTCCTTCTCTATACTACCCGAGGACTTCACTGTCCTTTCCATGGCTGCTTATAATTAAAGGGACATTTGTATCACTTGCTTGGAATTAAAGTGGATTAAAAAAATTATCCTCAATTTTTTTATTCTTTTTTTATTTTCTTGCTATTCTGATCAGTTGATTTTTGCTTCCTTATGTTATGTTCCAAGTAGCTGATTTGATTATTGGCTTAATCCACTCTATGTTGACTCCCTGTAAATTAGTCTTCATTTAACTCATTGGAATGACCAATGAGTTAGGGACTGATGCTTTGAGGGAAGCAGGCATAGTTTTTCAGACATTCTAAACTGAAGTCATTGAAGAGGCAAGGACAGGACCTAGAGAGCTACCTTTAGATCCAGGCAAAAGAAGCCCTTGCTCTGGGCTACAGGTGTTGGAAGGGTCCCATGTATCACAAATACAAAATCACAAATTCTTTTTTGATCCCATAAGCAAAAATATTTATTAAATTTGATCAATCCATTGAGTTAACAGGAGTTATAGAAGAGTGTACAAACAAAATCCCTTGGCCCTGCCCACCACCAAAAACAGAAGATGTGAGGTTGAGAGTACATGCAGGAAGAGAGAGAGATTGATTCACCACCTTTTGTTTAGAAGCCAAATAAAGTGAAACTGACTTTATTCAAATTTGACCACCCCAAATGCACCCAAAGTAGCTATACAGGCAACCAGACCTGGTAACTGCTCTCTAACCATCCTGCGCAGCTGGCATAGTTTGAGGGAGTGCTTAAAATGGCTTATTATTCCTCAGTTGGAAAAATGATATTTTGAGGAATAGCTTTTAAATATTTAAAGATACAATATATATGGGTCTCCATTTATAATCTTGCGCTGGATCTTGCAATCATCTTATTTCTTTTGATTGTAACTTATCTCCATTCACCTGTACAAGTTCAATCTTTTCCTCCCTTCCCTCTTATGTTTTTGTTGTCACAAAATACCTTTTTTTGCTGTGTTCAGTTCTTTTTTTTATTTTTAATTATATTTTATTATTTATGTTATTATAGTTGTTCCATTTTTCCCTTTTGTTCACCTTCACACAGCTCCCCCCACTCCTTCAGGTAATCCCCATACCCTTGTCCATGTCCAAGGGGCATGAATATATGTTCTTGGCTACTATATTACCTATGGTGTACTTTACATCCCCATGGCTATTCTGTAACTACCAATTTGTACTTCTTAATCCCTTCACTTTTTTCTCCCATCCCTGTGACCCCCGCACATCTGGCAACTATCAAAGTGTTCTCTGTATCTATGATTCTGTTTTTGTTCTTCTTATTTGTTTATTTTTTAGATTCAGTTGTTGATAGATATGTATTTATTGTCATTTATTGTTTATATTTTTTATCTTGTTGTTGTTCTTAAAGAAGATTCTTTAATAATACTGGCTCGTTGGTGATGAACTCCTTTAGCTTTTTCTTGTCTGGGGAGCTGTTTATCTGCCCTTCCATTCTAAATGATAGCTTCACACTGGGCAGAGTAACCTTGGTTGTAGGTCACTGGGCAGAGTAATCTTGGTTGTAGGTCCCTTCTCCCGCCCCCATCATTTTGAGTATTTCTTGTCAATCCCTTCTAGTCTGCAAAGTTTTCTTTTCAGAAATCAGCTTACAGTCTTAAGGTAGCTCCCATACAGATAACTAACAACTTTTCTCTTCTGCTTTTAACCCTTGGCATTTTAATTAAGTATGATTTATCTTGGTATGGGTTTCTTTGCATGTATCTTATTTGGGACTCTCTGCACTTCCTGGACTTGTATGTTTATTTCCTTCCCTAAGTTAGGGAAGTTTTCTGTCATTACTTTTTCAAGTATGCTTCCAATTTCTTGTTCTCTTTCTTCTGGCACCCTCATGATGTGAATCTTGGCACACTTAAAGTTATCCCAGGCTCCTTACACTATCCTCAACTTTTTTATTCTTTTTTTATTTTCTTGCTATTCTGATCAGTTGATTTTTGCTTCCTTATGTTATGTTCCAAGTAGCTGATTTGATTATTGGCTTAATCCACTCTATGTTGATTCCCTGTAAATTAGTCTTCATTTCAATTCATGTATTCTTCATTTCTGACTGGATCTTTTGAATGATGTTCAGGTTTTCACTAAATTTATTGAGCACCCTTATAACCATTGTTTTGAACTCTGCATCTAGTAGGTTGCTTGTCTCCATTATTTTTAAATTTTTTTCTGGAGTTTTTGTTCTGTCCTTTTATTTGGGCCATGTTTCTTTGTTTCCTCATTTTTGGCAGCTTCCCTGTGTTTGTTTTTCTATATTAGGTATGGCTGCTACATCTCCCAGACTTGGTAGAGTGGTCTGATATAGTAGGTGTTCTATAGGGTACTCAAGATGCACCCACCTATGGACTGTGTACCCCATCCTGTTGTAGTTGAGCCTTGATTGCTGGTGGCACATCCAAGGTCAGCCACCACATGGGCTCTTCTCAGGGTCACAAGCATAAGCTACAAAGTGATCTGAAGATGGCTGCTACTTGTCTGGAATTGGAGGTGCTCAGGAGAGGCCAATCTGTGACCCAAGGCTGGCTGCTGCCAATATCAGGACTAGGGAAACTTAGCAAGAGGTAAAGGGCTCTCGCTGAAGCCAGATGTTGCTTATTTGAGAGCATTTAGGAAAATCTGAAATATGAGCCAAGACAAGCCATTCACTTGAAAAAGCCCCTGGAAACAGCTTGGGTCGGCCCAAATGCTGGGTGGAACAGGGCCTCAGGGGATCACCAGGGTGGAGCAAACAGTGTGAACAAAGTTGATGTAGTCTTAGATCTGGTGCTCACCTGCTGGTTCTGTGGCTCTGTGCAGGGGGAAGATTCAGAAAAGGAACAATGGTCTCTACCAACACTTCTGTTAGGGAGAAAGCTGATTCACCAGCTTTCCCCTGATGACAGACATTTCAGTTTTTTCATGTATGTCACTGATGCCTTTAAATCTGTTGCCCCTGCCTCATAACTCATAGGAAGTAAGTCCAAGTAAATCTGTGTTCATGCCCTTTAAGAAGAACTGCCTGGGGTTCCAGAAATTTCTGTCTTCTACAACCTCAATCGCATTGTTTTTTTTAGCCAGAAGTTATGGCCACTTATCTTCCTGGCACTGAAACCCTTGACTGGGGGGCCTGGGATGGAACTAGGGATGAGGAACCCATTGCTCATAAGACATCCTTCCCAATTTTTATCTGCTACACATGGGAGTGGGACTAGTCCATTCTGTCTCATTGCCCCTCCCACCAATCTTTATGTAATTTCTTCTTTAAGTCTGTCGTTGTAAGATTTCCATTCATACTTCAGTTGTAATTTTGATGTGGTTGTGCAACGATGTGAACCATGTTTACCTATATCACCATCTTGACTGGCAGTCTCCACTGTGTTCATTTCTAAATTACAGTCGCTATTGTCTTCTTTTTAAAGTGTGTTTACCTCCTTTAACTTTTATGTTATATTTGTATTTAATCTCCTATTCTGAACAAGAGTTGGAATTCCCTGCTCCTATCTGGCTTTCAGTCATCATACTCACAGTTGGTGTATGTTTTTGTCTTTTTATTTCAGGTAGACAAGCACCTTTTAGCATTTCTTGTAATGCAGATATTGTGGTGGTAAATTCTCTCAGCTTCTGTATGTATAGAAAAGCCTTCATTGCTTCTTCATATCTAAAGGATAAATTTGTTGCATATAATATTCTTGGATGGTAATTTCTTTCTTTCAATAATGTGAATATTTGATTCCACTCTCTCCTAGGTTGGAGGGTTTCTGCTGAAAAATATGATATAATGGGGTTTCTTTTATAGGTTATCAACTTATTTCAATAGCTGTCTTGAGAATTTTTGACAGTTTTAAGATAATATTCCCTTAAAAAGATCTTTTGGGGTTGATAATTAGGTGTTCTATTAGCTTCTTAGATTTTGAGGATTCAACTCTTTCCATATGCTTGGGAAGTTCTCATTGATTATTTGTTTGAATAGACTGTTTCCTTTTTTTCTCTCTTCTCTTTCTTGTATATCCATCATTCTTACACTGCTCTTTTGAATGGAATTATAGATAGTTCTCATATTCCCTCAGTTCTGTTCTTCTTCCTGAATCATTTCTATCTTTAATATCACTAATTTTTTCCCCATCTAGCCTGTTCTATCTCTGAAACTCACTGATTCATTCTTCATCCTATTTATTGAGTTCTTCAACTTCAGAATTTCTGTTTGTTTCTTTTTTATTTTTATTTATTTACTTATTTATTTTTTAAGATTTTATTTATTAATTTTAGAGAACAGGGACAGGAGAAAGGCGGAGAGGGAGAGAAACATCAATGTATAGTTGCCTTTTTCACCTGCCTCCAACTACAAACCTGGCTGGAGATCTGGCTTGCAACCTGGTTATGTGCCCTGGCTGGGAAATTGAACCAGCAACCTCTCTGGGTTTGCAGGTTGGCACCCTATCCACTGTGCCACCCACCAGGGTGTGGTTCTTTTTTATAGTTTCAATCTCTTTGGTGAAATACTCCATTGTACATTGACTTTATTTCTGAGCTCACTGAATTGCCTTTTGGAGGGTTTTGTTTTATTTTTTTACTTTGTTGGTTATTTTCATAACTACAACCTTGAATTCCATGTAATTTAAAGCACAGTTTTCCATGTCTTTGAGTTTAATTTTTGATTTTTTTAATGTTCTGAACACCTGTTACCTTGGTTATTCATTATGGTTTATTTCTCTGCCTAGGCATCTGTAGAAATAATTTTTTTTTAATGTTGACTTCACTGTTCACCAGGTTGATAAGTAGAAGTGAGTCTTTTCAGCATGGGTAATGCTGAAGCACAAGTTATTTTCTCTTACCTATAATACTGGGACTTCAGGAATCAATGTAGGGCACTCTTGCCTCAGCTGTGGAAATGTCCCATGTCTCCTGAGGAGGTAGGCATCCCCTTCACTACTTGATCATGTTGATTCTAGGGCACAATCCCCATAATGGTAAGTGGCAGACTATGGATCTCCTGGCCTGCATGTTCCCAACACTGCCTTTCTGTGGCTAGATTGCTACCAACGAGAGCCAGTCTGAATTAATCCAGCTGCTTCTACCAGTCTCCACTACAATGAATGGGGAAGGTTTGAGGGAGTGGAGAATGGGTTCATGTGTTTACAGCTCTGTTCTTTCTACTGACTTTAGAAAGAACAGACCACTTGGGCTGAAAAGTTTTTCAATCTTTTCACTACCTGCAAGTGAGGATTTTACTGCCTCAGGAGGATAGAATGATGGCAGGTTATGGAACACTCCCACCCTTTGCACCACTTCTCGGATCCTTACCCTGGTCTTAGTCTTAGCCTCAGTGTGTGCCAGCCTCCATACCTGATTGCTTTATGTGCCCCTCAAGTTTTCCCAGTGTCAGCTGCACCTCAACTCCTCAACACTGTCACATCTGCTTGGACTGTGGTGAGTGCTAGATTCATTGGCAGCTTCCGTCTCTATTTCCCCAGTCCTATCTCCCCTGTTCACTTGGAGATGCCCATTTTCAGATGCCTTAATGTGCAGGTCTCTCAGACTGCTTGTATATTGAGCAGGAATATTTTTGTTAAATTATAGCTGTCCAACTTGTTGTAATTTCAAGGGAAAAGACTTGGAGGCCCTCTCATTCCACCATGTTGCTGATGTCATTCTATGTGCTCTTAAGTAAGTTTTATTTTGGTGTGTTTGTTTTGTTTAGGGCTCACTTAATCACTGGACCTTGTGTATAGATCCCTCTTGCCCTAGTTTAGAAATAATGCCCTTCATAAAGGTATTATTGAACCCAAAGATGATATTCCCTATGACCTTATTCCTGAAGAGAGTGCTATTATCAAGATTAGAAAAACATATGTACTATAATACACATAGAAATTTAAACTAGTACCCCTTAAGATATACATGAATACTTACACACACATCCATGCACACATTCTTGTACATATTCTGAAACCTGTAAAAATATATATTGTCTTAAAAGTATATGCATTGGCTTTCTCCTAATTTATCAAAGTTTGTATTATTTTGTGAGGTTGAAAGGTGGATACTCTATTTATCAATGAAAGCCAGTTGAAATATTATTTCTTGTTCCACCATTATGTCATTAGAATCATACTAATTATGAATGCACTACCTGGCTTTAAAAAATCTTAAGTTCACAACAGAAACATAAAATTTGAATAAAAGATCCATTAGAAAAATATGCCTTCAGATTGATGATAAATGTTTCACTCCTTACTTTTATTGCCAGATTCAAATGATCACCAGATGGTTTTAGCAATTAAGTTGCATTTAGCACACAAGTATTGAGCAGTTAACATACATTCAGTGGTTTTTTCTTCTATACTTTCTCAATAAAACAAATGTGGGTTTAAGTAATCTATGCTCTGTTTTTAGTCCCAAAAATTATACTTCCCCAAGACCAATTCTTTAAGTTAATCTTTCTCTTCATCATTCCATTCTTCTCCTTATTCATCTACTTTTCCTCTTCCTATTTTTAAATGAATGTTTTAAATGGAAGTTTCCATTATATATTTTTTAAAGATTTTATTTATTATTTCCAGAGAGAGGGGAAGGGAGAGAGGCAGAGAAACATCAATGTATGGTTGTCTTTCACCTGCCTCCAGCTACAGACCTGGATGGAGACCTGGCTTACAATTCAGTTATGTATCCTGGCAGTGACCTTTGGGTTCGCAGGCTGGTGCCTTATCCACTGAGCCACCAGCCAGGGCCTGGAAGTTTCCATTTTAAATCCCTTTGGTTTATTGTCTGACACAGAGGAGTGGACTGGTAATAATTATGGTATAGCATTTCTACATAGCACATCAGAGGCTACATATACATATATGTAAGAAATAGTATTAGTCTTTTGATATAGATTTTCAAATTCACACTCAAGGTCAAATAAAAGCAAGCATGGCACCATGGAAATAATATAAACTTTAGAACCAGATGGCCTTGGTATTGAGCCCCAGTTCTTCCATTTGGTAGTTAAGTGGCATTGAAGAGTTCATTTGAATTCTCTGAAACACAGGACTTTATTGGTAATATGTAAATAATTAATGTATATTTTAAGCTATTTTAAGGATTGTAAAAAGATAAAGGATATATAAATAACATATCACAATGCCTTACTAATGGTGGATATTTTTAAAATACTGGTTTCTTTTCCTAATACTTATTAAACTGCTATCACATATTAGGCACTCTTCTATATATTGAGTTGGCCAAAAAGTTTATTTTTTTCCATAAGATGGCTCTAGTAGTGCTTAGCTGTCTTTTTTTTTTTAATTTTTTTTTTTTTAATTTTTTTTTTTTTTAAAGATTTTATTTAATTACTTTCAGAAAGAGGGGAAGAGAGAGAGGCAGAGAGGGAGAGAGACATCAGTGTATGGTTGCTTTTCACCTGCCTCCAGCCACAGACCTGACTGGAGACCTGGTTTGCAACCTTGTTATGTGCCCTGGCTGGGGAATCGAACCTGCGACCTTTGGGTTCACAGGCCGGCACCTTATCCACTGTGCTACCAGCCAGGGCATGCTTAGCTGTCTTTAAATTCATTCAAAACAGCTTTGTTAAGTTGTATTGTGTATTGCGTATCTTATCTGTGTATGTTTAAACAAAAGTAATCAAAATTGGTGAATTTTTGTGTAGCCATTTTAATATTGAAGATAGAAGAATATACACAAGATTTTTGGCATATGGTGCTTTGTCATTTCAAGAAAGGTAAAAATGCAACTGAAATGCAAAAAAAAAAAAAAAAAAAGATTTGTGCAGTATATGAAGAGAGTGCTGTGACTGATTGAACATATCAAAGTGGTTTGTGAAGTTTCATGCTGGAAATTTCTTGCTGGATGATGCTCCACTGTCAGGTTGATTAGTTGAAGTTGATAGAAATCAGATCAAGATATTACTTGAGAACAATCAACATTTTACTACTTGAGAGATAACTAACATATTCGAAATATCCAAATCAATAAAGTTATTGCTGAAAATGCTAAATGGATTTTTTGAATTATCTGAGAAATTTAGAAGTTAGTTCTTCTTTGAATGTGTGGCAAATTGCCTGTGAAATGACTCGGTCCAGGGCTTTTATGTGCTAGGAATTTTTTGATTACTGCTCCACTTTTGCTAGTTGTTAGTCTATTTAAGCTTTTTTTGCTTCTTCTTGATTTAGTTTTGGGAGATTATATGTTTCCAGAAATTTATTCAGTTTGCCTGCTGTCCAATGTCTTGGCTTATAGTTATTAATAGTGATTTCTTATGATCCTTTGTATCTGTGTGGTATTGGTTGTTAATTCTCCCCTTTCATTTCTGATTTTACTTATTTGGGTCCTCTCTTTTTCTTTTATTCTTGGTGAGTCTGGTTAGAAGTTTGTCAGTTTTGTTTATCTTTTCAAAGAACCAGCCCCTGGATTCATTGATTCTTTCTATTGTTTTTAGTTTCTACGTCATTTAATCTGTCTCCAATCTCAAGTATTTCCTTACTTCTACTCACTCTTAGCTTTGTTTGTTGTTCTTCTAATTCTTTTAGATGTAGGGTTAGGTTATTTATTTGAGATTTTTTTCATCTTCTTTAGGGAGGCCTGTATTGCTACGAACTTCCCTCTCAGGGCTGCCTTTACTGTGTCTCATAGTTTTGGGGTTGTTGTGTGTTCATTTTAATTTGTTTCCAGGTACTTTTTGATTTATTTCTTGATCTCATTGTTAACCCATTTGTTATTTCCTAACCTGTTATTTAGTCTCCAACAGAACTTAAAACACTTTAAAAACTTCAGTGGACATATTAAAATGAACAAAATTGGTGATTCTATTAGAGAGACAAAGGAAAGACTAGATAACACTCATTCTTTCTATTGTATTGGCCAAAAAGTTCACATTTAGTTTTTCTGTAGTTGGTTCTAGTAGTGCTTAGTTGTCTTTAATTTCATTCAAAACAATACTGTTAGACTGTATTGTGACAGCTATTGTATCAGGTTGCATTTTTAAAAAGTTATCAAAACTGGTGAACTTCTGTGCAGTCATTTTAATATTGAAGATGGAAGAAGATATGCAACATTTTCAGTATATTATGTTTCTTTACTTCAAGAAAAGTAAAAATGCAATTGAAGTGTAAAAAAAAAATAAGACGTGCAGTTTATGGAGAAGATGCTGTGGCTAGTCAAATGTGTCAAAAGTGGTTTGCAAAATTTCTCAATATTATTGGCATTTTGACCAAATAATTCTTTGCTGTGGGGCTGTCTTAGGAACTGAAAGATGTTTAGCAGCACCTCTGGCCTCTACCCACCTGAAACCAAGAGCAGGATATAGCCAACATACTCAAAATATCCAAATTAATAAAGTTATTGTAAAAATGAAAAATGAGTTTTATTTTACTGAAAAAATTGAATGGACTTTTTAGTCAACCCAATACAAATATTTATTTAATACCTATATTGAGTTAGGTATCATGCGGAAGTTACTATGTGTTTCTTCTCTTAAGGATATGGTACCTAGCAGAAACCTAGGATTCTATAATACAGGTGATTTCTGTAATAATATTCTGCATGATTTTATACTTCCATGCCTTTGCCTGTGTCTAAAATTCTCTTACTCCAGCTAATCAACTGCACAATAGATTCCTAATTATCTTTTATATTTATTGAAATATTATCTCCGCTGAGTCTCCCCCTTTTCCTATACCTCCAATACAGTGGGTCATTCCCTGCTCTGTGTCTATTTTATCCTAATCTCTATTTTGCTGATTAATACCACACCGTAAAGACTGGCTGACATAGCTGCCTCCCCTATCACTGGACTTCAAACTCCTCAATAGCAAGGACCATAACTTATGCTAGAACATAACATGTGCTAAAAAATGTCTATGTTGAACTGAACTTAGTAGAAGGCTGAACATTTATCATCACCATCATCAGCCAATGTGGACAAACTCCCACATCCAGAGCAGAGCCTGCTGAACTACCCTTTTCTTTCAACTGAATTCAAAACTGCATGGAGTAATTGACCTAGAGCCTTCATCTTGCAAGTCAGTTCTGATTAGCTGCAAGCAGTGACTTTACTGAGAATGATTCTGGGTCTGGATCCAGATTCAATAAGATAACAAAGTCAGAGTTAATGAACTATGTCTGAGGAAGGAGCATGCAAACCTATATTTCTCATGCCTGACATGCAGTTACTTCTGTTACAACAGCATAGAAGCATCCATATATTTCCACTAATACACACACACAATACATGTGCTCCTATACAGAGAGAGGGAGGGAGGGAGAGAGAGCGAGAGAGAGAGAGAGAGAGAGAGAGAGAGAGAGAGAGAGAGATTGAAAAGAGAGCTGTTTCTCCAGCATTCTCAAATCAAAACTCTCAGAAAAATAGCATTCAGAAGCCTTTAAACACAATGAGGAAAGGGATTTTTGTTTTATTTATTGCTGTGTCACCTGGCTGCTCTACAGCCAGAACAGTGGAAAGTGCTCAATAAATACTTGCTGAAATACAGTACAGTTGAAATTGCACTGTTAACTATTTTAGATACCATCATTACTAACACAGAATTTTTGGCTACTCTTGGTAACCTAAGCAAATTTTTTTAGACTGAATCCAAGAGAAAAAGCAATCTGAATGCTTACCAAAAAAATGTGGAGAGATTTTAGGAATGTTTTTGTGCCTTTTCCCATGCTTTTCCCTTTGTTGGAGTTGTCTTTTCTCCTTTTTCAGTTAGAAAACTTCTACACACCCTTTAAAAGAAAGTGATCCCTATGTGAAATCTCCCCAGATTCTCCCAAGCAGAGTTCAAACTAACTCTTCCATGTTCCTTTAGCACAATGTTGACTTGTATACTTCCTAAGAAGCCCATGTCTTCAAATGTAGTAGGATAAAATCTTTTTAAATAAAAACAATTATTTAAATGGTTCTCCTTTTCCCTTTTCAAAAGCACAAACTGCATTAGACAGGATCTTAAACATGATTAGGGGAAAAGAAAACCACCTAAAAGCTTTTGCAAGATTCCTTTTCATTACTGCATGGCAGAGAATAAAATTAGTTCTTGTTATTCCTGAGATACATAGCCCTTTTTGCCTCCTGGGTCTTTACCTTCCAGTTTTTCCCATTGTTATAAGCCATGACACAGCATGTTACACACACAAAAACTACTTTTTCAGAGGAGGCACTCATGCTGCCCTTGTAAGAGTGATGCCTCCAGCTTGTGAAAGTCAGTTTGCAGAGGGCAAAATCACAGGCAGTTTTCTCAAGTATCTTGGGGACCACTCATCACCTATGTGTTCACACTTGTATTATGACTTATATGCAGAAGAAATGGCATCTGATGAAAGCCTCATTAATGACAAAGACAAAATAAAATGGCTGCTGTCTGATTAAAGCCAGCCAGAGTTCTAAAATTACCCAATAGCATGATCTTGTAGCTGTCCAAAAGAAGAATGAGAATAGCTGATTTACTCAAAAATACTGTGTATCTCAATTTTCCAAATGGTTCAATTTCCTCCTCACTATTATGTTCACATATCTTTCTCCCTAAAGTGAATAATGCATTACGCTTAATAATAAGAATTTTTGTGTTTGTTTTGGCTTAATCCATCCAGATGGATCTGTTCAAACTTTGTAAACATATAGAAGGCTTCTTCCATCATTCCCCTGTTTCTCTACCTTAACCCAAAAGTTGGTCAGGATGCATTCTAGACCTTAATGTGATCCAAAAAGAAGAACTGGGTAAGCCAGTCTTACTGTTTAAAGGGGCTTGGAAAACTCCAATCAGATCCAGGTTCACATCAGTAGGAGAAGGGTCCAATTTTACAGAATGGGATAAAGTAGCTGTAGCCTATGATCATTACCATATTTACTGTCTTGATTTATCTGGTTACATTCAGGTTGTAGCTTGATAAGAGATTTATGAGTGAAGAGTTTGGATCCAAGCCCCAGGCCATAGGAGTTTCCAGGGTTACATAATTAGGGATTTATTTTCTTGAAGGTCCAAGAAACCTCATGAGAAATAACTATACCTAAGGAGAGAAAGTTTTATAGTGTGGTTAGTCATAATGCCTGAGTGGTACAGGTAGGTGTTCAGGAAGAGGTAAATGCTTAATAGCCATATCCATTTCCAAGCCTTACTACAAATGCTACATATAAAAGATGAGGACAACAAAACTAAGGCCAAGCTCCACTCGGCTTTAGTAAGGAAAAGTTTAGCACTTGGCACCAATCATCTCACACCCAAGACTGCTGAGCCTAGATGCTGAACATCTTCAGCACCTATACCCTAGCTGTGCTAGGACAGTAAAGAACCTGGCCTTCAGAGCCCCTGCCCTTGTGGCAGGTAAACCTATTAATCCCACCAATGGAGCCTCTCAAAATGGATTCAAAAATAGATACATTTCAGTATCTTTTGTGATGGCTGACTTCATATGCCAATTTAACTAGACTAAAGAGTGCCCAGATGGTTGATAAAACACTATTTCTGAGTGTGTCTGAAAGAATGTTTCTGGAAAAAATTAGTATTTGATTCACTAAACTTAGTAAGAAGACCACCCTGACCAATGTGTGTGGGTATCATCCAATTCCTTGAGGGCCCAAAAAGAACAAAAAGATGAAGAAAAGGTGAATTCTCTCTCTCTTTTCTTAAGCTGGAACATCCATCTTTTCCTGCCCTTCAACTTCAAAGCTTCGGATCTTTAAGCCATGGACTCTTAACTGAATTGTACCACAGGATTTCTTGATTCTTCAGCTTGCAGATGGCTAAATTATACTAAATACCTACAAAGTAGCAGACACTCTGCTAAACTCCAGTTACAAAGACATAATTCTTCCTTCAGAGTTTAAAGGTCATTTGAAAGCACAAAGAACAAAGAAATAATTACAATACCATGTGATGAATGCAATATTAGGATATGCAGAATATTATATCTGTGTGTTCAAAAGGTCCCTGATTCAACTTGGAGAGTTTAAGGAAGTCTACATAAAATAAAGTCATCCCAGAATACTCTTTTTAATTTAAATATTTTATTTGAGTACACTAGCTGAGTACTAAACTGTGAGTAGGAGTTAGTGAGAAGTGTGGGAAATGTGCATTCCAGACAGAGAATGGCATTAGTAAAAGCAAAGGCAAGGAAAGACCTGTGTGCACTGGGAATTATAAGCAGTTCTATGTTGCTGGAACACAATGTCTGAGGCAGAAGGAGAAGGAGCTGAATCCAGAGAGGCAAATGGAAGCCAGACCCCGGAGGATCTTGCAGGCCATGCCAGTAATCTTGGACTTAACCTGGTGGGACATAGGGAGCCATTATGATCCCTAATTATTAGCACAGCTAGTTCTAGTCTGGCTAATACTCAAAATGAGTAAATATATATATTCTTATTTCTCTGGAATCAGTATTTGATCCTAAATGACTCCACAATTTACTGTGTGATTTTTTAAAAACTCAACTTTTCTAAAGTTCATTTTTTCCCATCTCTAAAATGGGGGTCACAATACCTTACACAGTTTTTGCAAGGATGATAGGATATAAAACATTTCAATGTGGCAGAGTCAGAACTCAAATCCATTACAAAATCAAGACCCTTGCCAATTGTGACTACTGCCTACTCCATGAGTTTTATTAGGTAATAAAACAGTCTTCTCAGAAAATATTACCATTGGAGAATCTCCCCTTCATCACCTTGTTATATTGCATACAAAAATAAAGGGAGATCATCCTCCCCTACAGTTTCATCTATAGGTCATCTTTACCTTCTACAGCAGGCTATCAATAATCTGCAGTAGATGGGAACTGAATGAAGGAAAAGTTATATTTAATTGGGAAATCAATGAAGAGAAAGAGGGCGCCAAGGTCACAAAAACTGTATCATCCTAACCGATCTCACCCCCTTGCCCTTTTCTGGGTCTTCTATCATCATATCACACTTGCCAATTCCTCAGCAGTCTTAATTATGGACATAGCCATTTGTTTTCAAATATCACAGCTCTGTGAAATCTATGCATCGATAAATAACAGATCAAAAGCTGTTTTCCACACTGCTGGAGAGTTAATTGCTTCTGTGGTTAAAGCAAATGTGGTCATTCTTTACCTTTGAGGGGAACTTTCAAGGTCTCCAAGCAGCTGGAGGTTTCTCATAAAGTCAGAATAAAGAACAGCATAGTTTAAGGGCCTGAAGTTGTATCTTAAAAAACCCACTTTCAGATTAGCTCTCTGTGGCCAAAAAGTAGTAAACTAGGCTTTCAGGATTAAAGTCAGATCATCAATTCTACATTTCAAAACAGATATGTTTTTTGTACCAACCATCATCTCTATATCCATTTTCCCTTTTAGAAAACATTTACTGGGAATGAAAGCTATGTCAGATATTTGGAGTGGAAATAGAGAAAAAATAATAAATGGCATTTACCCTCAAGATTAGAAGAGGAGGCAAATAGGTTCAAAAAACTTCAAAGCAAGCATGAGGGCATTGTGACAAAATCTCCTTCAAAGAATGGGGAATTAATTCTACAAGATGAGGGTCAGAAGAAGCACCAGAGAGAAGGTGAAATTTGAACTCCATCTGAAGATGAATACTTATTTATCTTGCAATCAGCAATAGGAACTAAGAAAGAAAAGGCTTATCATACAGATGTAGCAAAATAAATAAAGCTGCAGAAACATGTTGAAAGTATAAGACCAATCAAGGGACTGTAAGTGATTTGGTATAGATAGCACATGAGGTAGGAATAGAGACAGAAAGAGAAGGGAGGCTGGGAAGGTAGGAAGACCCAGATTACATAGTTTAAGAAAGTTATAGGGGTCACTGATGGACTTTAATCAGGAAAATGATATACTCAAACATGCTTTAGAAAAATCAACCTGACAGTGTGGATAATGAATTGCAGGGCCACTGAAGGAAGGAAGACCAATTAAGGGATGATTGCAATAATTAAAGAAAAAGACCATGAGAACTAACTTGAGGTGGAAGCAGCAAGGATACAGATGAGTAAACAGGCACAAAATGAAGATAACATTCCCAAAGGCATGGCATGGGCAGACAGAGAATAAAGTTCTTGGTTACATCTTTTCAAGATAGTTGAGCACAGCCTTGGAAGTGAATAAGATGGAGATTAACCAAAGTAAAAAGATGGTGAGATAAGATGGGGAATTAATTCCATTAAGTTCATATGATTATTATTGAACATCCAGGTACATCAAGAATTATGATACATCATGCCTCCTGGCATGCAGAGATGAACAAGACCAGATCTCTACCTCAAAGCACAGTAGAAATAACCTGGGCTGAGTGGCTGTACAGGTACCTGATGACCATAACATGAGTACAATTCTCCCAAAACCCTTCTTTATTTTTTGTGTCTATTGTGTTTATTGTCTCTTTCTCCCCACTCTCAACTAGAATATAAGCTCTGTGATGTAGAAGTTCTTTCTAGTAGTTGGTTCAGCATCTACAGGAGTATTTGATATCTAATAGGTGATCATTAAGTCTTTATTAATTAATTTATTTATCCTGATCAGGACCTGTATCCTGTTTTAGCTTATAGATTCATGTATTTAATTCTGGAAATTCTCTGTCATTATTTGTTTCAATATTGGCTCTATCCTATTTTCTCCATCTGCTACTTCTATGATGTTGGAATCCCTGGCTTTCATGTCTCTATTTCTTATATTTTCTATATATTTTCTCAGCTCTGTTTTCAAAATCATTGTTTCCCTCTTCGTCTGTCAATTAAATGTTTTATTTAATATCTTTTTTACTTTGGTTACACTTTGGTTGTGTTTCAAATGCACCTGTGATTTTTTCAGATTATCCTGTCGTGACTCAATTTCTACTCCTCTTTAATCGTTTATCTCTTTGATCACTTTAAATCAATTTACTTTAATGTCTCATGTAGATTTTTCTATTATTTCTATTTCTTGAGGCAATTGATATCCAGATTGACTGCTGATATTTGATTCACTTACTAATTTCTCTCATGGCAATTTATTCCATTGTGTGATTTATTTTATATTTGATTATGTGGTCATCTAAAACAGCACTTTGGGAGACTTAATGTATTAGATGTGTCCCTAAAAAATGTGTCACATCTGCCTCTATTAGTCTCTGTCTTGTTTGCTATGGTTCTGGGCTAGTTTTATGTTATCATTTTAGTCTGGGGTAGTCATACTTCATCAGTACTACTTTGAGTCATATCCCACATTCATGTGTGGTGCAGATCTGGGGTTATTTCTCATTGGTGATTTATTTACCAGACACGACCTCCAATGGATTAAAAAGTTCTTTTCTGCCTCTCAGAAGAGGCAGGCTTCGTTTATTCAGTCCTTATTCCAGGAATAGACAGGCCTTCATGGCTCTATACTTTAGATAGGTAGTTCATCTATACCATGAACTTCAATTCTGAGACCTTAAATATGCTCCTAGTGCCAGTATCAGAGAATCCTTGTACCCAGTCCCCAGACATCAAAAGTGTGGTGACTGGCCCTGGCTGGTAGCACAGTGGATAAGGCACCGGCCTGTGAACCCAAAAGTTGCAGGTTCAATTCCCCAGCCAGGGCACATAACCAGGTTGTAAACCAGGTCTCCAGTCAGGTCTGTGGCTGGAGGCAGGTGAAACGCAACCATACATTGATGTCTCTCTCCCTCTCTTCCTCTCTCCCTTCCCCTCTTTCTAAAATAATGAAATAAAATCTTTAAAAAAAAAAAAAAGTGTGGTAACTGTTGGGGGTTAGGGTAATGGGTGGAGGCAGAAGAAGGTATAGGTGGAATAAATGGTAATGTAAAAAATATAATAAAAAATGAAGTATGCAATAATAATAATAAATTCAATGTGATGTTACAATAATTATGAAAGTATTTCCAGCTTTACTGCTCTGACTGAGCTTTTGTTTTATTTTCATACCTGGATATTTTTTGTTCTGGTTTATTCTTTAGCTATGTGTGCAAAAAAATTGTATTATTTTATCCAACACTTTTTAGTTGTAGTATCAAGATCAGTTATTCCATTTCAACCCAGTTTTTCATATTTATAACTTCATAATCCAGAAACCAACAATTGTAACTTCAATCTGAGTTGTGCCAGTTGTAAGATCTCTCCTTAATTAAATCTGTTACTGATATAACCTAAGGTGGTGTATTCATTTAGAATAACAAAGTTTTGGAGGGAAATTGACAATACAATGCACTTTTAGAAAGAATCAAACATGATGATGAATCTGGAAACTGCCATGATGGAAATGTTGGACTAATGAAAGGCTAGTTGGCCTGAATGGGAGGAGACTTGGAGGCATGGGAGCATTGTCATGAAATATTTAAAGATCTGTCGTGTGGAAGGAGAATTAGTCTTTTCTTAGAACAAATCCAAGATTGTGCTGCAGAGAGCTAGGGCTCTGGTGAACAAGCCCTGACACTGATTCATCACATAACAATCTTGGACAAATCGCTTCCCCCTTACGAACTCCAGGGTACTCATCTGTAAAATGAGAAGGCTGAATCACGTGAATGCCAGGGCCCTTCAACTCAAAGAGACGTTTGTTCATTTCTCACCAAAGGTAATGATCAGGATTTTACAGCAATGAATTAGTGGGCACACTTGATAAATGATCTTGCCCTCACTCAAAACAATGTATTGCTTTTTTTTTTCTCCACCAAGACTACAGACCTCAAACCAAATCTTTATAACCCACTTTGGGCCAGAAACTCTAGTTTAGAAATGCCTATATGGCAGAGTGGTATGGAGGAAAGACTAGATTTATAGCATACACACAGACCTGGGTACCAAGCCAAACTTTTACCTTGCAACCTTGGGCACCACTTAACTTCTTTGAAAATGTTTTCTCTTCCATTAAGTGAAATAATACTATATACCTAAATGGAGTTCATAATTATTAAAAATTTTTAAGCCAACATAAAAGTATCTGACACATGGTATGCATTCAATAATTGTTAATGAAATTTTAAAAATCTAATCCAAATGTTCTGTATTGACAAAGGATGAAATGGTGCCAGTAACAACAGGATATATTTTAATTCCTTCAACATGTTATACCTTAATAACTTCACATTGCAAAATATCTTCTACCTCCCTCACAATTTGCATGCATTTCAAATTCTAGTGATTAATTATTTTCATACAAGAAACAAGTTATCTGAATTACTCCAACACCTTGGGCATTTTAGAAAATTATCTTTCCCTTGAATTGTTAAATCATCAGTAATCAAATCCCAGTCTCATAAATATTTGATTTAGCAAAAAACAATTGCTATCCTCTCTTGGTAACCAGTGCTTCTTCCAACTTATCTCTGGTCTCCTTCATTATCTCTTAGCATGAAGGGACTACAGCTTATTGTGTTTCTGCTGTCACACTACTAGAGGTGTACTTTATGAGTTGACATCCACACATATCTCTCCTGACATCTGAACGGATCTTGGTAAACAATAAAACTAGATTCATTAGAAGTTTCTGAATTATATAAATTCCATGAAAACTTCATCTCTCTTTCTGATGAGATTTCTTTCCTGGGCTCTTTTGTCTTGAGGGTTTCAATCTGGTGAAGTTGTTTCTGTCTCTGAAATAAAGGGAATTAAAATAATCTATATACCCTAGATATATAGAAGTGACTATTACTGAACCATGAGAACTGAAATGAAAAACCAATTAAGCTAACATAGCATAGTGATTTTAAAAAGGGCTTGAAAAGGAACCTAATGAACAAAATAAACAAGCAAAATAGAACCATAGGCATGGAAACAAGGAACAGACTAGCAATAACCAGAGGGGAGTGGGGAGGGAGAGAAGAGGGGAAAGAAGGGGGAGGGTCTAATCAAGGAACAAGTATAAAGTACCCATGGATATGGACAGAGTGGGGATTGATTGTGGGGACAGGATGGGTGTTGGGCAGGGCAGTGGAGAGCAAGAGGGGGAAACTTGGGACAACTATAACAGAACAATAAAAAAGGGGGGGCAAGATTCGAACTTGGGTTCTGAAATCAGAACCAGCTCAAATTTCAGATTCTACCACACACTAGCTGCGTGATTTTCAACAAGTTAAGAAAGTACCTAGGCTTCAGTTCACATCTGCATAATGGGGACAAAACTGTGTCTTCATCTATGCAACAGAGTGGGGAAAGACATGCCAGACTCCCTTTAATAGTAGAAAGTAATACAAGCCTTCCTCTGGAAACATGGGGAACAAACTGGTGGGGGGAAAAAGGTAAAACTGCAAGTTCCTCAATCACAGGTAGAGTAGATCCAAAGAAATATGTTTTATTATATTTTTATCCCTTCACTAAAATTCCCTGAAAGAAACTCCTTCCCCAGGTAGCTGCAGAAGATGGCAAATAGGCAGGCTCTGCTACTCTCTGGCAACTTCTACATGAACAAGTTTAAGTACCTGGCCTTCCTGTGCAAACGGATAAACAGCAACCCATCCTATAATTTTTACCATTTCCCAGCCCCTAGCTGCATATTTTGGCAAATGGTGAGAGGAATCTGCCCTGCCAAGACACCTGGGACAACCTCCTGGTATTTGATAGAACCCACTGCCCTACAGCCAGAAAAAGCAAGTGGTGGTTCCTGCTGCCCTCATAAAACCTACATGAAAGTTTGCCTACCTAGGGTACCTGGTTCCTGAGGTTGGCAGTCACAGACCCTCTGGAGGAAAAAGAAAAAAGAGAGAGAAAGCCAAGAAAGCCAAGATTACAGGAAGAATAAACAGCTCTTGAGGCTATGGAAACAGGCTGAAAAAAACATGGAGAAGAAAACTGACAAGATACACAGAGGTCCTCAAGACTCAGGCACTCCTCATCTCTGTCCAATAAAATTTCCTGTTAATTCCTCAAAAATAAACCAATAAGTAAATAAAATAAAATGGTCTAAAAAAAAAAAAAACTCATTACTGTATTAAGATTCAGTCTATAATTTCACAAATATAATGTGTAGTATAGACGTTGTAAGTGATGTAAGTCCATGAACAAAAGCAGCAGCCATATCGTAATATGTAGTATTTCTTCAGCACTTACTCTGTACTAAGGGCCATGATATGTATTTTACATGCACACTTATATGCATATTTCATTTAATCTTTATTATATGATGTGCATGCATACCTTATTTAGCAACACACAAGAAGGCATTTTAGTATGGTCCCCACTTAAACAGTGTCTCAGCCTGGCTTCCACCACAAAGTAGCACCTGAGACAAGGGTTTGTGTGCAGGCAGGTTGAGAAGTGACGCCAAGCAATAGATATGTTGGATGCAGAATAGAAGGGAACTCAATATAAGGAAATACTATCCAATCATCTTCAACTGTGGTACTTATCCCACTCCCAACCCCCACTTTTCTGAAGAGGCCATCCTTTCCTTCCCATTAGTTGAGAAATTCCATAGGGCACCAACTCCTTCCTACATTCAGGCTGTATGTGTATGTTAAGCAGGCTCTTGCATGCATGCTGGGACAGAAAGCAGTGTACACTTTTACTGAGGTGCTGTAAGCAGTAAAGAAGGTAGAAGCTTGAGTAGAACTGTTCAGAACAGCTATAGTGGGAAAAGAGAAGACCCTAGAGGATTTGAGTTAGTGAGTGCACAGAGGGGTTCCATGAAGATGGAGTAGTTAGACTTAGAGATCATCTTGACCAAAGTAACACAATTCAAAGCACAAATTTGGATGAGGCACTGGCCTGCAAACCCAAAGGTTGCTGGTTCAATTTCCAGCCAGGGCAACATAACCAGGTTGCAAGCCAGGTCTCCAGCCAGGTCCATAACTGGAGGCAGGTGAAAGGTAGCCATACATTGATGTCTCTCTCCCTCTCTGCCTCTTGCCCTACCCCTCTCTCTAAAAGTAACAAATAAAATATTTTTCTAAAAATAAATTAAATTTAAAAAATTAAATCACAAATCTGGTTTTCTATTCTTGATCTATTTTTCTTATATGGGAAAAAAAAGGTGAAGCTACTGAAGAATTATTATCCAGATACAACGTTCATGAATAAAAACCTCTCCATGATGTAGCTCCTGTTTGCCTCTTCAGTCTCACCTGCCACCACTTTCCTCCCCACCCCTTATGCTTCAGTCAGACTACAACACTTGTATGCCCTCAAAGAAGTCAAGTGGCTTTCCCAAGTTCACTACCTGGAGATCCCAGTCAAGGTGACTCCAAAGCCCCAGTTCTTACCAGTACTGCACCCGATATTTTTTTTGTTAAGAAATTTAAATGGTATGTTTCAACCACAATTTACCTTCAGTATTATTTTATATTAGTTTCAGATGTACAGCATAGTGATTAAACAAGTATACACTTTACAAAATGTTTCTCCTAATAGTTCTAGTACACACATGGCACCATACAGTTATTACAATATTGCTGACTATATTCCCTATGCTTTACATTCCCATGACTGTTTTATAACTACCAATTTATACTTCTAACTTCCTTTACCTTTGTCATCCAGTCCCTTAGCGCTCTCCCCTCTGGCAACCATCAGTGCATTCTCTGTGTCAATGAGTCTGTTTCAATTTAGTTTGCTCCTTTATTTTGTTCTTTAGATTCCACACATAAGTGAAATTATTTGGTATTGGTCTTTCTCTGACTGATTTATTTCACTTCTAGGCCTATCCATGTTGTAACAAATGGTAAGATTTCATTCTATTTAATGGCCAAGTACTATTCCATTGTATACATGTACCACCACGTTTTTATCCATTCATCTGTTGATGGACCTTAAGTTGCTTCCATGTCTTGGCTATTGTAAATAATGATGCAATGAACATAGGGGTGCATATATTCTTTCAATTTAGTGGTTTCGGCTTCTTTAAATACATTCAACATTGTTTGGTTGAATTGCCTGCAAACCCAAAGGTCGCTGGTTCAACTCCCAACCAGGGCACATAATCAGGTTGCAAGCCAGGTCTCTAGCCAGGTCCTTAGCTGGAGGTAGGTGAAAGGCAACCATACAATGATACATCTCTCCCTTTCTTCCTCCCTCCCTGCCCCTCTCTCTGAAAATAATAAATAAAATCTTCTACAAATAAATAAACAAACAAACAAACAAACCCAACATTGGATTCACTAGGTCATAAAGCAGTTTCACTTTTAATTTTTTGAGGACCCTTCATACTGTTTTCTGTAGTGGCTGCACCAATCAGCATTCCCACCAACAGAGCATGCAACTATTTCTGCTGCTTCCATTAAAGCAATCTAAGATTACATCACTCAACTCACAGGTTTAGGTACTTCATGACTACTGGGAATCTGAAAATAAGCACTGCTCCAAGTTCCCAGTTATTGGTGGTCAAGGCACTGGCCTGGGATCCAGAAGCCCACAGTTCTCACCCGACTGCCTCTACCTAACTCAAACCTTAGGACTTCCTGCATTTTGTTGCTCTGGATTTATTTCCTGATATATTAAATTTTTGAGTTGTCCCTGGCTGGTGGCTCAGTGAATAAGGCATCCAAAGTTCGCTGGTTCGATTCCCAGTCAGGGCACATAACTAGGTTGCAAGCCAGGTCTCCAGCCAGGTCTGTAGCTGGAAGCAGGTGAAAGACAACCACCTTTCTCTCCCTCTCTGCCTCTCTCCCTTCCCCTCTCTCTGAAAATAACAAATAAAATATTTTTTTAATTTTTTTGAGTTGAAACCAATCCCTACCAAGGTTCCTTCCAACATTAATAGTCTATGCATCTTGATATCAAAATTCTTTTTTCTATTTTTTCTTCATATTGTTTTTCTTTAGAATGGGGAAAAGTCTTCCATGTTAAATAGAGAGGTAAAATCAGTTTGAACTTCTGGTTTGCCCTTCTATCCAAGGCACTGAAACCCAAGACTGCTGGAGTCAAGTGGCCAGATCATTCCAAACCTGAAGTTCATCTCATAAACCTCTTTCCAAATCTGGACATCTGTCCAATGAAAGCACATCCTCTGAATACTCCCACAGTAATGCGTCCCATAAGCAAATGAATTGCCAGCACAGAAAAAGACTAAATAGGTCATTGTGTCTACACTCCTCATTTTACAAGTGAAGTACTTGAGGCCCAGAAAGGGGAATGTGACTCTTAAGGTTCTACCATGAGCCACTCATTGAGATTATGGCCCTGGGGTTCTGCCTAAAGCTGGTGATCTTTCAACAACATCACGCCATCAACTTGAGGAACAAGATTGTTGGAAGGAAAAAAAAAAAAAGAAGGGAAAAGCACTGAACTGGGAGACTAAGATCTGGGCTTGAATTCTTGTTACTCCACTATCCAATTAGCTGTCCTTCATTAAGTGTTAAAAGTGAAGACACATGAGACAATTACATGTGTCTAAGTGCCTAGTAATGAAAGCCAACATGTAAGTCAGTGTTTAGTAATAAATATCTTTCAAATCTTAATGTCTCAAGGTTGTGTGGTAAGATCTGGTTGATGTAAGTCATGTGAACATATAATAAAAGTAGAGTGGTATAGAAATGGAAAGGATTGATGCATTTTTTCAATTGAAAAAATAAAGGCTTTTTTAGATAGAATTGCAATAGATGAGGGAAGTTATTACGTTCCATCTCATGGACAAGTTACAGCAATATTTATGCTCTTAAACTATCAATGCTTGCAATTCTGCACCCAAACTCTGGGTTTTGGACATAAGTATTCATCTTGACTTGGAAATAAATCCATTCTATCTGTACCAACAGGAAAGACAGTGCATAGCAATATAATGAAACAAATAGCTTAAGTGTTGGCTATTACTTTGACTCTAGCCTACTGAGCTGGCCCATCTCCAGAAATAATTCAAGATGTCCTTGAAATAAGAACACATTACTTTAAAATACTCCTAAGTAATTTATGGATACCAAAATAAAATACATTCATGCTAAAGGAAAGTCTTATTCCCTTAATGCTTATGAAAAAAATCTGTGAAAATAGCTGTTAACCTTTCATGCAGCATGGCAGTTGGGAGAGAAATCTAATACAACAGATGCCAGAATGGCAAGCACTCAGATAGAAGTTTGACTTATATTATCTCATTTAATTCTCTCTCTTGCCCTATTATTATCCCCATGTTAGAGAGATTGTCAAATTTCCCTGGTCTCAACTCCAGGTCTACCTTTCAACTGCATACAGTCAACCCACTAGAAAACACACAATCTCATGTGTACCTCACAAGTGTACCTTTTCAATGAGTCAGGTCTGAAAGCCAAAGCTAAAATCTAAACCCTCAAAACACTCTTTCGGAGCTTAAAAGTCCATTTGAGCAACTAAATTTTTTCCTTCTCTAAATAAAAACATAATAATACCTTGTGATGGAAAGAACTTTACAAAGTATTTTTTACAAATAGTATAACTAAGATTTAAATCCAACTTTTCTGACTCCAAGTCTAGCACTCTTCCCTCCAGAGTTTGTTTTGAGAGAATCTGAACTAGAGTTCAGGTACTTAAAGGATGACAAAAGAGTGCTCCAAAGAGAGAAACTTCCTTATTTATGGAGTAAATTTCCAGGGGAAAAAAACAATTCCAACAGTATTATCTTCAGGATGGGGCCATGATAGAAGCTGGTGCCTTATTAGGAAAATTAAGAAGCTAGGGATAATGATCTGTTGTTTTCTTATTTCCTGACTATATAATATATATTAGTCACTTGATGAAACCAGCACAAGCTATAAATAGGATCAAAAAAGGAACCATATTTAATGATTTATGAAAGATTTTTTAATCCAGTAGAAACACTCTTGGGAATTAATATTACACTGGGGGCAGGGGAATAAAATCTGCATGTGCAAACACATTTATTGCAATGCCATTTAAACAGTAAAGCAATGAAAATAACCTACAAATCCAAAAATAGGAAATTGTTTAATGAACTGTGGTGCATCAACTATGGCATTTTATATAACTGCTAAATGTATTTCTAAATATTAGGCAGTTAAAGCTAAAACATGTAGCATATATTAAATTTTTTAAAAATATTGCTATGCCATGCAAAAATAACATGCATATAAGCAAAAGAGCAAAAGAGAATGTTAAAATGGCAACTATTGATTTACAAGGGTGACAAAATTATAGACATTTTTATCTTTTTTTATTTCCAGTACATTGATTATAATAAACTTATTTTAAGTAGAGTTTAACATTATTTAAAACTGACTTTATTTTAGCCAAGTAACGGTAAAAGACAAGACATTTACAATCTCTTTGTGGAATCAGTGATTTTTTTTTCCACTGTGTGAAAGTTCTGGTAATTGATCTTTGTCATTTAATTCAATGTCACCCAAATTTACAGATCTTTGTTTCAGGGTAATGTAGATAAATGAAGTTCATGTTAGACTATTGACATTATCTTGGCACCTGTGCACCTCAGCACTTTTGGTATTTGATTAATACGTCATCCAGGCTCAGAAAATTGAAGAACTTGGAATAAAACATCATCTCTTGTTTTTTTCTAATTTGCATGGCGGCACAGAAGAATACTGGATTTAGAATTGAGAGGCTTAGAATCTGTTCAGCACTGGTTCTGTAACACACCAATTACATAAATCAATTCACCCCTTGGGTACCTGTTTGCTCATCTCTGACAAACAAGAGTGAAAACCCCAACCCCACTCACCTTCCAGGGCTAAAAGGAAGCATGGATTTTCTGAAAGGCAAACATATGCTCTGCAGAGCTCCAGGAAGAGGCATCCAAAGCAGGAAGAGCTTTTCAGGTGTTTCACAAATAATAAAAACCATTATTTACTCAATGCTGTCTACATGCCAGGCACTGCAATCAGGATATTATATGCATCACTCATTTATTTGAAAAATATGTAGTGTGCATTCACTGTGTAATAGATGCTGGTACATGCTAGGTGTGTGGAAGAAATCAATTTCCTACACTCATGGAGCTGACGTTCCTATGGGAAAGACAGACAATAAACAGCAAACATAATTTAAACAGTAAATGATATGGTGTATCAGAAGGTGATTTAGAAATAAATAAAAGAAGAATTGAGTAAAGGAGGTTCTAAGTATAGGGATGGAGCAGAGATTCTAGATGGAATGGCCTGGGATAGGCATGACTGCAACATTTGAGCAAAGATTTGAAGCAGGAGCAGTTGGCCATGCAAATATCAGGTAGAAGAGCACCTCAGGCGGAGGGCATTCCAGGGCAAAGAAACTAAAGCTGGAGCTTGCTTGAGATGTTTGTCAAAAAATTAAGAGGGCTTCCCAGAAATAAACACAAGTCTCTATGGTCAATTAATACATATTCAACAAAGGGGGAAGGAGCATAAAATAGAGTGAAAATAGCCTCTTCAACAAGTGGCATTGGGAGAACTGGACAGTGACATGCAAAAACATAAAACTAGACCAACTTACACCACACCAGAATAAACGCAGGATGGGTAAAGGAATTAAACGTAAGAAATGCCACCATGAAAGCCCTAGAGGAAAACATAGGAAGTAAAATTTCAAATACCCCATGCAGCAATATTTTCACTGATATTTCTCCTAGGGCAATGGAAATGAACAAATAAACAAATGGGACTACATCAAACTGAAATGTTTTTGCTCAAGTAAAAAAAAAAGCATCAGCAAAATGAAGAGGGAACCAACTGCATGGGAAAATATATTTGCCAATGATACCTCGGATCAAGAGTTTAACCTCCAAAACATATAAAGAACTTATATGACTCAATACCAGGCAGACAGACAGCCCAATTAAAAAATAGGCAAAGGACCTGAACAGACACTTCTCTAAGGAGGACATGCAAAGGGCCCATAGGCATATGAAAGAATGCTCAGCATAATTAGCCATCAGAGAGATGCAAATTAAAACCACAATGAGATACCACCTCATACCTGTCAGAATGGTCATCATTAACAAATCAACAAACTACAAACATTGGCAAGGTTGTGGAAAAAAGGGAATCCTGGTACACTGTTGGTGGGACTACAGACTGGTACAGCCACTATGGAAGACAGCATGGAATTTTCTCAAAAACTAAAAATAAAACTGTCTTTTGATCCAGTGATTCCACTGCTAGGATTATACCTAAAGAATCCTGAAACACCAATTCAGAAGAACATATGCACCACTATGTTCATAGCAGTGTGCTTTACAACAGCCAAATGTTGGAAACAGCCTAAGTGCCCATCAGCAGATGAAAGGATCAAAAAACTACACTATGTTTACACAATGGAGTACTACACAACAGCATGATGGAACTGGAGAGTATTATTCTTAGTGAAATAAACCAGCCAGTGAAATACAAACACCATATGATCTCACCTAATACAGGAAATTCATGAACAAAACAAACAAACAAGTAAAATAGAACCAGAGGCATGGAAACAAGGAACAGACTTTCAGTATGCAGAGAGGAAGGGAGATGGGGAGAAAGAGACAAAGAAGGGCAACAGTTTAGTCAAGGAACTAGAATAAATGACCCATGGACATGGACAACATGTGGGGATTGACTGTGGGAGAGGGGATAAGATGGGTAGGGCAGGGGAGAGCGGGGTGGGGGGAATGGGACAACTGTAATACAACAACAATAAACTAATGTGTTTTTTTAATCAAAAATAAATAAAAATAAAAACCAATTTTATATTTTTAAAAATTTAAAGGGGCTTCTGTGGCTGGAGTAATTGGAAAATAAGGTCAGACAGGTAGCAGGGAGCCTGATTGTATGGGACCTTGTAAAAGACTGGTGTAAGAACTTTGGTTTATATTTTGAGAAAAAAGGGCAACTATTGGAGGAGGTTTTGATCAGAGGAGTTATAATAACTAATGAATCTCACGAGGTGGCCCAACACCTGAAAGCAGTTGTTACATGGCTGATTCCCATCAGGATCATCTAGGATGCCTTTTCAAAATACAATAGTTTCCAAGACTCCATCTCCTCACCTATAGAAATCAAATCTCCTGGTATGGGTTCAAGAATCTCTTTCACAATGGATTCTTCTGCAATCAAAAAGGCATCAGTTGGTTAAACTGGACTTGAGAACTTATGAGTGAAGCAAGAACAGTAGAGTACAGGTGGCTGGGCCCTATTGTCTTACTGAGTTAGATGAGCTAGATAAGGGTAAAAAGCACCACTACTCAAAATATGGCCCCTGAGGAGTAGCAGCAGCATCACCTAGGAGATTGTTAGGAATGCAGACTCTCAAGCCCCACTCTAGACCTACTGAATCTGGATTGGCACTTCAGCAAGGTTACTGGATGCTTTGTAGGCACAGTGAAGCTCGAAAATCACTGTGACGTACTTAGCAACAAACCTTGAGCGGCCCCTAGTAGGGCAGGTGCACTTACCAGCTGCTCATTTACATACGGCCCCATTGTACATTTATGTACAGCTCCATTAATACTAGGCTGGATGCTTTACATACAGTATCTTACTTACTGCTCATGACAACCCAGCAACGTGGATGTTATTCCCACTTTTCAGGTGAGAAAAGCAAGCCAAGTGAGTTATAGTAACTCACCAAAGCCATTCAGTTTCAAAAAAACAGCCGGGATTTGAACCCAAGTCTGCCTTTGTCTAAAGCATATGCCTACTCCACTGTATCATATTGCTTAAAATCAAGAGCAAATTGGAGGTTCAGCCAAATTTAGGAAAACTCATATGGGCAATCAGGTGAAAAATGGAGTTTGTTGTCCAAGAATATCTGTAGTGGGATTCAGAACACCACGTTACTGAATCAGGCTTGTTCACCCAAGTTTAATCACATTAGATAACTGCCATTATATTTTCATAAGACAGCAGGCCTGGCTACTCTCTATTGCACACACAGTGTGGCATCTGGCGTCGGGCTGGCTCTTGGGATGGTGTACACCATGTTGTACATTAGGTGGGAGGCACCCTGGGCTATTTGTAGCAATCACAAGACCTGTAATGGGTCCGCTATTCCCTTGGAGTAAACTGTTCACCCATGTGTGGTAAACAGAACTAGAGCAGCTGCGTCAGGGGGAGCCAAACAGTGCCATTCCGGTAACATCAGGTCCCCTGGAATTTTGCAGGTAGCAATAACAATCATAACAAACTCTGGTAGAGTTTTATGGCATCTGCAAAGACCACTGACATTTATTGCTTTATTTGACTCTTAGAGAATTCCCAAATGTTAAATATTTAACTGATGAGAAAACATTCCGGAAAACTAATGACCTCTCCAAGACCACACAGCTAGCAAATGGCCAAGCATATATTCAAATCCTTGTATCCTGATTTTAAGCTTTCTGTTGTTAACCCAGTGAGTTAAAAATAGTTGAACAGTTAAGCCCCAGAGCCACAGGAAGCAGGGAGGATTTGCAGTAAGGATATATTAGAACTTCTCACCCAATGGGAGAAATTTATTACTGCTGAACCAGAATCTTTTTGAGGAAAGACAAGCCTTTGGTTTCCAGTGGCCAGGAAATATCCATCAGCTCCTCATCTCCTGAGGTCTTCACACTGAGCTCATTCGACTGAACAGAGGTGAGGGTTCCGCTGATAGCAATATTGGTTCACAAACTCCCTAACTAAACTCAGGAGGTTTATCAGGGCTATTTCTTTTGTTACATGAAAAGTTAAGTGTTCCCTCCCACTCCCTATAAATGTGTAAAGCAATTAACAACATCCGCCTATCAGTCTATCAGCTCTGTAGGTCAAGCGCCCTTTACTGTACAATGTTGGGAACCCAAGGGGTCCTGTGCACTCTGACACTTCTCTGCTTGTAGGTCATTCTCAGAGCTTTTCATGGTTAACACCATGTGTCATTAATGGCGTGGATCACTTTATACCATGCGCAAAGTGGAATCCATTGTGGCGAGTTCATTCATCCCAGTATTAGGGAATTTGGGAAGCATGGAAAGAATTTAACCAGACTGCTGCAACTGGAAGCCTCACTCCTGGGGGTGACAGCAGGTCACCAGCCCATTGGGATGGCCACTGATTGGACAGTAGTTATACCTTCAAACATGAAAGCTTTAGAGCAGATCTGCAGTTAAAGGGCATCTAAAGAAGATAAGAATGCTCAAATTATGAGCATTTTTACTAACTTGGAAACCTTTTTAAGCTATAAGGAAGAGCAGCAATAATATATTACCTTGAAAACTGAGAGGCAGGGTACCTCACCCCTATGGGACTTTGACACAGCTAACTGGTCCACTGACTTCCTTGGAAACAGGGAAAACAGATCCATTGAGAAAGCAGAACAGGCTCTCTTCATGATCTGTTTGACCTGTAGCATATAACTCCTCTAGATGCGAAATAGTTATTGTGTGTCATATCTAACAGGAATCTAAGGAAAAGCATCAGCAGAAGCAAGTGTATCCATGCACAAAAGTGAAATTAGACTGTCTCCAGGGTGGCTATCATAAGTTTCCAAGCCAGAGAAGTCTTTAGAGGTTTGAAGGGTTTGTTTGTAGGAAAAAGTATGCCATTGGCCTTGTTAAATGAAGCTGAATGGCCTGCTGCAGGGACTGTCCTATGGCTCCCAATGCAGAACAAGTTCTCTGGGTTGACTAAGTATAATGGGAAAGCACTCTTGTCTTGAACTGGGTACTTGGTGGAATTGTGTATACATACCACTTCAAGGAGACTTCCCAGAAGCAGTGGAAACAAAGGACAAAATGCTGTAACCACTCTGGGATGGCTTGCTCTTCTTGCATGGAGATAAAAGACCTGAGAGCATGGGGAACTCTAGGCAACATGACTTTGAACCAGGGAATGCTGGATTATTTGATATGGGCAGCCCCACTACAGCTGGACAAAGGGACCATGGCCTTGAATCTGCTCCTGAGGCCTGGAGTGAAGGGGTAAAGAGTCTGTTTCATCCTCAAAGAGCAAGCTACCCTTATCGGTCATCCAGAGGGTGAATACCTTTCTACATTCTTATTGTGGATATGGTCAAAGAACCCTCAAAGAGCTCTTCCTGAGTATCCCAGACACTGGATTGGAATGCAAACTCATCACCATGCTGAATATATAGTTCCTTCTCAAACCCAGCTGCAAGAAGCTTTATAGACATCCCTCTCTCACCCATTATCATAGGATCAGCTGGAGTCAATAAGAAAAATTTTATAAGCCCCTAAGGTCAGGGGATGGACTAAGAAAAGACAGAGCTTGATGACTTGGAGGTCGACTTTCCCTTTTTGGTAACTTAACAGAGCATTGGCTCAGTAGATGGGGGTTAGCTCAAAAAACCAAATGCCATGACCAGTTTCTGAACTTTTCTGAAGGCTTCTTTTTTTTTAACAAGGCTACATGCTTGACTATTCCAGTTTTCATGAGACCAGTGGGTTTTCCAGGATGCAGGACTCTGAATGCTAAAACCTGAATAGCAGTCCCAGGCAAACCAAGATGGTTGCATACTATATTGACCAGAGACCTTCTATCCTAACAATAATACAGTTGTACCTCTGCTCTATCATATCCAAACATATAGAGAATTTTGAAAGTGGGGACAGGACTGCTCTCTCCTGGAACTCCAAGCATAGAACCCAACCTGAGTACCTCTCCCTTGGAAAAATGAGTGTGGAGTATGTGTTCCTGCTTATAAACTTTTCATGAATAAAATACTTTTTATATCTGCCCAATATGACATGAGTGTGCGCACATCCTTTTGTTCCTGCCAAAGGAATGAGTTCCTAAGATCCTGCCTCTAAGTATTGCAAAGGCAGGAAGCAAAGAGTCAATGGGCTAAGGCTGTCAAGAAAGAGGCAGAAAGTTGCAAGCCTATACCAATTCAGAGAAAAGTCATGTGCTATGTGGGCATGGGTCTGAACAACTGAATAAGAATACACAGAAGAGAGCCAGCTCACAAAACCACCATGGTGTGATTTCACTCTGATTGATTTTGAATGTCTTGGCCAGATCTCTGCAGACCCTCAAGTCTCTTTACCTCCTACTGCCTCACTTTGGGCCACCACACTTAGTCCCTGCTCCTTGTAGACTTACCAGTGTGTAGCTGGAACCCCCCAACCTGGAGTCATAGGCCTTCTAACGAACAAATGAAACCTTTATCTTGGGGTATATTTATCAGAGGGAAGTTTAGCACAAAGTAAGTGCAATCGCCCAGAAGGTGTGGAGGAAAGGATTAAAAAGCTGCTCCACAGTAGTTTTTCCAGATGTTATCACTTCTTGTCAGGATGACCAAAACCTGCTGCTAACCTCTCTCCCTGCTCACACGCATCCTCCCGCAACCTGCCCTGCACACTGCCATCAGCGACTGCACATCGCCCCCTCATCCACCTGCACACCACCCACTGCCCAGCAAGTGCTAGTGCAAGCACACAGTGATGATTTATAACTTAATTCATTCATTGACTTAAGACTTGACTGGCTCCCTCATCACTACTACCATGATTTCCAGTCTTTTTTTTTTTTAACCTGTAGAAACCTTTGTAAAAGTGAATTGGGGTGGCTAGGCACCTAAAATACAAAGAGAATAGGAGGTAGACCTGCACTGGCTGAAGGGCCTGAAGGGCCTGGAATCTTTCCTCCTTGTTCTTCTTTCTCTAGCAATAATCTTGGACAAGGGGTAGGAAACTTCATGAAAAATGCTTAGAAAACCACATGATGGCTCTAGATGGTCACCTGTGTAAACATGTTTGCTGCTAGCATTTTCTGCATAACCCATTGGCTGTCAGCCAGTTAGGAACCAACCTTAGTAGCTGGCTTATCTTTCCCAGGTCACTCCACCCCTTGCCATCCGTGTTCCTTTCTCCTTCCGATAAACTGATTGCCTTTGAATCCCTGGCTCAGGGCCTGATTCTAATCAACCCAAACCAAAATACCAAAGCCACCAATCTATTAGATAGGAGTAGTCAGAGAAGGCCCATGCCTGCATGAACATTCTGAGACACTGTGGCCAAATACAGAAGAGCGGATATCCTTCCCTATAATACAGAGTATGCCAGGAAGTATTTTTAAAATATTATCCCTGATTCACACAGAGCCAAACTGTCTGTGGAACCATAACACATATTTCTGTACTTCACCCCAGTGTGAGCCTCTGACTCCTGCCAGGTAAGAAGGGAAGAGCAGAGGAAATCAAGGGCCTGGGTGGTCCCACAGTTATAGGGGTCCTTTCTTGCCATCCTTCCCATGGATGGCTTCTACTCATACTTCTGTTTGCAGCCTACCACAGCTCCTAGGGAGCCTCTTTTACTCCTTCCCTTCTCTTCCCCTTGCTCCCACAACACCCTCTGCCTCCTGCTGTCCTAGTGCCAACAGCCTAGGTGTCACTGTCGCTTTCTGCACTCTCCTCTCAGCTGCAAGTGCAGGGCAGATGGAAAATGCTTATTACTTTTGTACTAACCCTCAAAATGTAACATGGGATTTGGCACAGAACAAGTGCTCAAAAATAATTTTGGC
Organism: Noctilio leporinus; assembly: GCA_004026585.1. Classification (NCBI taxonomy): domain Eukaryota; kingdom Metazoa; phylum Chordata; class Mammalia; order Chiroptera; family Noctilionidae; genus Noctilio; species Noctilio leporinus. The sequence continues at coordinate 59,293 of PVIW01002443.1, forward strand.
ACAAGTGAATGAATGAATACATAAATGCAACGTTCCAAATATCTGTCTTCATCCTGGTTGTTTCTGACTTGGGATCACATTCTCTGTCACTTACTGGAGTGAGTGACCTAAACACAGAGGATATTTGGCTTAAAAAGCCCCCATTGATGCCTTTGAAGGTCATTTTCACAGCTACAATGACTCAGATCCAATATATCACAAGGCCACAATTCAGAAAAGCTGGCTTCTTGCATTTTTAGATAAGTAACCTTGAACAAATCTCAAATTAATTCTCTCATTCAACAAACCACCTGAATCTGTTTCCCCATCTATAAAGCTGAAATAATTAAATTTGCCCTGCATTCTTCAAAGGTCAGTTTTACTTCTTTCAACATTCATCGAACACTCACTAGGAGCCAGGCCCTGTACCAGGAACGGAAAATACAACCCTGAGCCCACAGACCATGCTTTCAGGCAGCTGATGCTGATGATGGTCCTATGGGACAATGAATGTATCCTCCAAAGGCAGAAATTGATATTCAGAAAGGTACAATACTTGCCCAAGGTCACACAGCTGGTTAACAGAATAACCAAATTTCCAATTGTCTTTATCCTAAACAAAATGTTCCCTTCCCACACCTCAAGGTTCAGGTTCTCTGGCATAAAGCACATATGTTCCTGCCTTTGCAGGATTTAAATTATAGTGTAGCTTTATATTTAAGTGTACAATCTAATTTTAGCAACAGCCTGGATGGTATGGCCCAAGTTAGCCAAATAGTAAAGGAATAAATTCTTAGACACTCAACAAGTACTGGTCTCAGCAAATCCAACTGAATAGTCTCAAAAACCTGATTTCATGAAAGTTGGAACTTCTGAGGATCTGGACCACTTCAAGCACTGCACGTGTATAGAATCAGTTCAATTCTATTCCATTTCTCTCACTATGTTTAGATTGACTGCCTATGATGGCAGGACACTGCACTAAAGTGGATGGTACAAGGATGAACCTGGAGGACTAAAGCACATTTATTAGAACTAATCTTAAATTAAAGCAAGCAGCTGCTAGGGTACCTGGTATTTAGATGCTGCCTGGCCAGTGTTTGTGGAGTGCGAATGAATGAGTGCTCAGATTCCAATTATATTTGCCTTTTTAAAAGAACAGATGCTCTTAGTCACATAGACGTTTATTTGAGTCCTGGCTATACCTCATATACTGGCTGTAACCTGGAGCAGGTGTGTAGATCCTCTGAGTCTCAGTTCCCTCATTTGTAAAATAGTAATAACACTGCATGCACCGCTCCAACCCTCGATTTTTGTTTGTTAGTTTTTACAAATAGTTTCTTAAACATTTATAGGAACCAAAGTTTTGAGAAAGCAAGATGAAGTTTGGTGCTGCCCTGACTGACTTTTAAGCTCTCTTTGTACCCCTTTTCCTGGGTCTTTGAGATTGGTCCTTGGAGTATGGACCGAGACAAGGTCCTGTCTGCAAAGCTGACCTGCTCCAGGACTTGGGGCAAGTTCCTTCATCTTTGCAAAGTTTACTGTCTTCATCTACGAAAGGGAGACACTAACTGTAGCAAACTCACAGAATTATTGTGAGAGCTAAATTAGATAACAAGGGGAAAGTTCCCTTCCCAGTGCCTGGCATGCAGGCAGCATCCAATAAACACTAGTCCCCTTTCTCCTTGCTCTCAGATCAGTAGCACACTTCTCGCCTTTCTGGCAGGAACTTTCACTTCAAATTCAGTAAGTGCTCCTGCCTGCAACACAGCAAAAGCAGTAGCAGAAAAAAAACCCACCCCCACACCTGAAATCTACCACCGGTTAGAACTAGTGCTGCAACCACTCAACAGCACACCTGTTTGGTACATCCTGGATCACCTTATCGCCAAGGAGACAGACCCTGCACCAAGTCCAGGTCATAAAAAGGAGCTGATCACTCCAGGCCCTCTTTAACCTCCAAGAACACCAACATAGCTGTGACACAGCTGGCAGAGTTCAGAGTAAACTTGCAGGGAAATCCCATCTCCTGGGAGGTAATGAATCGGTGCCCAGGTCCTCTGAGACACCTCTGGGCTCAAGGTGGTTGCTGCAGGCAGGCTGATTCCATTGGTGTGCTTGCAGTGCCACCTGGTGGACATTCTGCGTCACTACAGCTACTTTAATCTCAAGGTAAAAACCGACGGATTCTGGAGGCCAATAATTGGGTCAGGGACAGCTTTCACAGCTTTGTACCATGACCATCTACCAAGGAGTATTAAGTCCATACTCTTTTTTTTTTTTTTTAACTAGTCAAGAACATACTTAACTATCAATTGGACCTACCCTACTGGGAAACTGTAGTGAGGGAAATACAAGGCAAAGGCTTTGCTGTTGTGTGGACCTGAGTCAAATCTTTGAGATCAAAAGCTACTGACTGGCAGGAGGCTTGAGGAAGTTTAATGCTTAGCCTCCACATCTGCAGAATGGAGGTAACTGCGCTCACCTGTTAAGTTTGAGGGAAAATTTAATCAGTTACTGTGTGTAGAACACCTTGAATTTAGTACCTATTTGTTCTCTTCTTCCTTATTTCTAGCATAAAATAATGTGAGTGTGCTGTGTAGACAGCAAGAAAAGTTTATGTCAAATTAGTCGGTGGGTCCCAATTTTTATAAAGCTTTTTGAGTGTTTAAATAACACTTTCCCCTTACTGTGTTCATAATCCTCTGTTCCCTGGGAGGTCCCAGAGACCAAAGTTAAAAACCACTTATTAAGACCATTTTATTTCCTCTGTCTCACTTTGATAGGCTACACAGGAATTTATGTAAGAGAGGGCTTAGGTTTTCAAAGAGTCAAATGTGATGACTTGATGAAGAAAAAATAATGAGCAAAGTGACACAAGCACAGCCCTGGCTGGCCACGGACCAGCAGTAGCAGAAAGAACCCACACCCACACCCACACCCCAGACTGTGAATGCCAAGTAAGCCTGTCCCAATGAGGGGTTGAAAAAGACCCAAGATAAAGAATGATCTGATATCACATGAAATTGTGGCATCAACTTACAGTGTTAAGGCTAGAAGAGAATTCACCTCTCCCAGCTCTTCATTTACATAGGAGTAAAATAAGGTTGGAAAGGTTGTAGCTTCACAAAGATTACAGAGAAATTAGCAACAACACTGAGGGCAAAACCCAGAACTCCTAAATTGAGAGAACACCAATCTTTGATGTATTAAAGAGGAGGCATTTCAAATCACCAGGGAAAGAAAAAGAATTATCTAATAAATAGCACTTAGAATAACTGGCTAGCCATTTTAGAAAAGAAAAGAAAGGTGGACTTACCTCACTTCCTCTACCAAAATAGATTCCAGAGAGATATTTTTTACTTACATGAAAAATTGAAGAAATAAAATCAAAGAAGTAGCCCTGGCTGGTGGCACAGTAGATAAGGCACCAGCCTGCAAACCCAAAGGTCACTGGTTCAATTCCCAGCCAGGGCACATAACCAGGTTGCAAGCCAGGTCTCCAGCCAGGTCCCTAGCTGGAGGCAGGTGAAAGGCAACTATACATTGATGTTTCTCTCCCTCTCTGCCTCTCTCTAAAAATAATAAATAAAATATTTAAAAGTAAATCATAGAAGTGAAAGAAAACAATGGGTTAATAGCTTTATAATCTTAAGAGGAAGGGTTCTGAGGATGACATAAGTCCCAGAAGCTCTGAAGGAAAAGACTGCTCATCGGACCACATACTGTATTCCTACTGCTGCACAAGAAAACAAAGCTAACACAACACAGGCTTTTAGGAGAATACTGGCCATTGGTATGCTAAACAAAGGGTCAATTTCCTTACTATATAATGAGCTTTTACAAATCAATAAGGAGAAGCCACCCAACCCAATAGAAATGCTAATGAAGATTTCAAGATGCTCAGCTATATTTATAATTTTTTTAAATATAAATTAAATCAACATTGAGATATCACTTTCCATCCTTATCAGTTTGGTAAAATAATTAAAGTTTAATGATACTGTTGTCAAGCATAGAATATAGCCATTTTTATACACACTGGGGGAGTATAAGTTAGTTCTGGTTTTTAGAAGAACAATTTGGGAGCATCTACTTCCCCAATGCAAGGTACACATACATGCCAACATCTTTTTTGTTATTTTTAGACACATAAGCTTTCACGGCCATAGTTTCCTTCTTGAGGGCCTGCCCCTGTATCCTAGAAGCCCACGGACTTTTTGGTAAGAAACAGAGGGTGACTGTGAGCCCCACTCACAACTTCCAGCAAAAAAAAAAAAAAAAAAAATCTGGAAAATTAGATGCTTCACCTCCCATGGTTGCTTCTCACTGGCCACAGCTCTGACTCCCTGGGGAGGGCTTATTTTGGTTCCTACAGCCCTTGTGGTCCCTGCCTTGGTCACTGGGATTTTTTGAGACTAGGCAATGCCCACCTCTAAGTGTCAGCTCAGTGACAATGTTGCTTATCACACCGGGACCCTCAATGCCAAAGCTCTCAGGTTTTCTCACACAGCTGTTCCATGCCATGGGGCTGGAGGATGCCTGCTGGTGGCGGCGTGCAGGTCCAGGGTCTGGCCCTCACAGGCTGGGAGTGGTAGAGCTAGCACCTCAGAGGGTTTGGAGTCAGGGGAGGCAATACCCCAAATGCGATGACAGGTCTGGACCCTACCAGCATGGCTGGCACAAGACCACCTTCTAGATGCCAGTGGCTCTTTGAAATCCTGTAAGGTCCTGCATTGCAGCCAGACCAGAGGGTTCCCCTCAAGGACCAACAGCTCAGCAGGTCTCAGCTCTCCGAAAGTGGGGGAGCCCAGGAGGTCGGGGTCTGCACACTTGTGACTCTGCCCGATAACTGGGCCATAGTTAGGGCCACCAACATCCACCCCGGATCTCTCCTGAGCTCTGAATCTCAGTCAGATGAGTGCAGGAAGGACAAGGGAAAGGATCAGAACCCCCACTTCCCAGAGGGACTTCTTACATCCTCAGCCTAACCCGTCCCAGAGCCTCACAATGGCTCCATGTACCCTTTGTTCAGCGCAGACCCCTTCTGGTGCACATCTGCAGATTTAAGATGTGTCCTTCAAGATGTGCTTCAGGGTGACAGCAGCTGGCAGCTGCTCTCACTGAAAACAAGGAAAACAGTTCATCTATGGTAGAGCTCTCCCTTATATAAGAAATGTGATTTGTCAGAATTTGCCTTACAGAAATACTTGAACAAGTACACAAAGATAGCCATTTAGCAATGTTTGTAAGAATGAAAAACTGGAAACAACCTAAATGTCCATAAATACGAGCAGTTAAGTAAATGGTAGCCCATCCATCCCACACAGTGCCATGCAGCACTACAAGCAATGTGGTCGACTGAAGTTTACTGAGGTGGGAAAATGTGCAAGGTCCTTCAGCAAGTGAGAAAGAGCATACTGAAAAGCAGTATTGTAATATCCTCCTTTAAAGAGATTCTCTAGACAAATAACAAACATTATATGACAAGCATTCTGAGTGCTTTACATAAAGTGATTCATTTAATCCTCATAATAATCCAATGGGATACCTGTCCATTTTACATATAGGAAAACTGAGGAAGGTTATATAACATGAGAAAGCTCATAAAGCCAGCAGGGACTGAAAGTTACCATTAGAACCCAGGCAGTCTGGCTGTGGAGTCTAGCATCTTCTAGCACCACACTGTACATTTCTCTGTTGATGGGCATGCCTACATTCATTTAAAAAGAAACCCAGGAAAGCTCTTGACACTAGTTATCTCCAAGAATCAGGGCTGGGAAACAGAAGAAATGGAAGGAGAATTTTTACCTTTTCACTCGACAGTTTTCTGTACTACTAGACTATTTTCATAATGAGGATTCATTGACTTTACAATATATATACATATACATGTACATATATGTATATACATACCTCTACACACATGCATGCATAAATATACATATGTACTCATACATATACATAAATCTGCACATACAAATATATGTGAATATACAAATACATATAATATATAACACAATCACGTGTGCATAAATACATGCATATATGTGCATATTTACATAATACATATACATATATACACACATACACATGCATATATTTCTTTAGAATGAGTCTCTAGGGCTTGGACTGATACCATCATCCATCTTAGGCCTACTCCTTGCATTCATTCACCCATTAACATTGACCCCCTCTGAGTGCCAGACCTGATCACTGAATGCACTGTCGTACTTAAAACCTTCAGTGAATTTCACCAATCAGGACAAAGCCTGTGATCCAGGCCCTCCCCTTCCCAAACTCTGGCCACTTCATACTCAACTGTATACATTGGCAACACCAAACTCACTGTCATTCCCTGCTCACAAAACTCTGTCCCTTGCTTCCCTTCTGTTCCCTCTTTCGGGATTGCTCCTACCTAGCCATCTACTCCCATCCTCACTTGTTAAATTCAAACTCATCTTTTTTTTAATCCTCACCTGAAAATATGTTTATTGATGAAAGAGGGAGAGAGACTGAGAGAGGGAAACATCAGTGGGTTGCCTCCTGTACACACCCAGACAAAAGATCAAACCCACAACCTAGGTATGTGCCCTGACCAGGGATCAAACTCACAACCTTTTGGTGCATGGGACAACACTCCAACCAACTGAGCTATCCAGTCAGGACCAAACTCATCTCTCAGTAAATCCTTTCAGGAAGCTAGGAGCTGTTCCCAAATGCCACAAAGATGCCCCTTGTCCTGCTCCTATAAACTCAGTGCTGGGGTTTCACCCTTGACTTTAACTGCCTGACACATGCACCTGTCTCCTGTGAGCTCCACCATGGTCATGGGCTCATCTTCACTTCCCAGACAACTAGCATAAGATCTAGCATAGTACAGATGCTCAAGAATGTTTGAGAATACAAAAAATAATAGCTAGCCCTGTCCTCTGGACTATTCTTAACCCTTTACACATATTAGCTCTCAATCAATCCTCACAGAACACTTATGGTAGAAGAACTATAATTACAGAGCCAGCTAAGAGGCCTTGTGCAGGCATAGAGTGATTGCAACACTTGTCTAAATCACACACAGATCCAGGCCTGTGACCCCAGAACCAGGAGCTTAACCCTAAGCGTGGGGCTACAGCTACGTCCCCAACAGGGAGAGCTAAGTGCTCTTGTCCCGGCTGAGTCCTCATACCTCTCCAGCCCCACCCCTCTCTTCGCTCCCTAAGCTCCAACTTAGGAACATAACACCATGAAGCTTATATTCTATGGCCTACATGCAAATGCCATTTTCTTGGTCCATCAAAGCTTCCAAAGAGGAAACCTGATCTTATTTATTTGTGTAACCCTGGCGATCAGCCAGCACTTAGAGCTTGGGAGCCGGCTCTAGGGTGAGAATCTGCGTCGCCATACAGACACCTCAGATCTAAACCCTTTGGAGTACTTCAGTTTTGTTTTGTTGTTTTGTTGTTGTTGTTGTTGTTGTTGTTGTTTTTTGGGGGGGACAACTTTACAACAGCACCCCAGGTTCTTTCCCATGTTTTTCCTTTACAAAGACAACAGGACGGCTCCCCTTTCTCCCAGAATTCCTGGAGGCATCAAAGCTCCGGGTGCTGGCACTGCAGCGCCACCTTGTGTTCAAAGGCCGTCATGTCACCCATGGAACTAGTTGAGCAGCGTGAAGTCTCCTTTACCTAGTCTGGTGAAGGTTAATGATCACACACAGTCATATACACCTCGCCCTTTTATAAAATATCGTTGGTGAACACGGTGTGTTCTTCAGTAAAAAACTTGTCACCTAGCTGTTGGGTGTGTGCAGCTGTGGACAGCCTTTAGGTATCGCCCCCGGGAATTGCATTTGCTGCTGAAACCTCGCCCAACACCTCTAAAGGACCATTCTATCTCCAAGGCTTCCCCTGAGTTGGCTGAGGCTGTCTCTGAACCTGTGTTGCAGCCTAGCTCCCAGTTCTGCCCTGTCCTGCTTGCGGTCCCTCTCTTCCATGGGTGTCCATCAGCCGGGGACCCCTTAACAAGCACCCTTCATGCTAAACACCATCATAGAACCTGCTTCCGAAAGGCTGTGCCTCTAAAATGTGCAAGTATTTCTGCATACCTATTCAAGAAGCATGTCCTGAGCCTGCATGTATTTTTGTAATAAATTAGAAGACCGAATTTTCTAGTCCTGTTCAGTAGCCCCCATTTATCCATGAAGGATGCATTCCAAGACCCCCTATGGTTGCCTGAAACCACAGATGGTACCAAACCTTATGTATCTTATGTTCTTTCCTGTATATACAGTAAGTCCTCACTTAACATCTTCAATAGGTTCTTGGAAATTGCAACTCTGAGGGAAATGATGTATAACACCCAATTTTACAGTAGGCTAATTGATATAAATAACAGTTAAGCTCCTACAGCATATTCCTAGCCACAAAAACATCACCAAACTTCTAAATAAAAAGCCAAAGCACTCTCATATGAAACATTAAAATAAAGGAGCTGTACATACATGGAAGAAAAATAATAAAAACAGGGAAGATTGTTTTCTGGACTCCTTATTTCCATTTAGGGTCACGTTGGTGGCTGGAGCCTGGCCCAGTAGCTCAGGGAGCAGGGCAGACCCAGTCCAGGGGCACTCACATGCTCACCCAGGCTGGGAGGGTGCAGATGTCCCAGTTCACCTCACCTGCTCATCTTTGGGACATGGGAGGAAACCAGAGCACTGGGGAAAACTCACAGACTCAAGGAGAGCATGCAAACTCCATATAGTCAATGGCACTGGCTGGGAGCTGAGTTTTCTTTTTGTGGTTTTGGTTTTATCCTCATTAACATTATAAGGGAACCACATTGAATAAGACAATGTTATTCAAGGACCTTATGGGCATACACATAAAGTTTATAAATTAGGCACAGTAAGAGATTAAGCACTAATAATAAAATAGAACAATTATAACAACATACTGTAATGAAAGTTATGTGAATGTGGTCTCTCTCTCCCACAATGTCTTATTGTCCTGTACTCCCCTCCTTGTGATCACAAGATGATAAAACGTGTAGGTGATGAGATAAAGGCATTGTGTGCACTTAGGCTAGTGACCCTCTGATGGTTTATACATAACAAGCACCTTATGGCTTCTCTTTGGCAGATCCCAATTGCCAACATCACTATTCTTGCACCTTAAGGGCCATTGTTAAGTAAAATAAGGGTCACTTGAAGACAAACACTAAGATTTTTCCCCAGTGATCTGATAGCAAAGATGGTAGCTGACGCTTTTGCAGGAGCACCTGCTGCCTGATTATACTACTTGTTGCACCCTGGGCAGGGCGGAGCATGAGGGCGGGAGATTTCATCACTACTCAGATGGTATGCAACTTAAAACTTATGAGGTGTTTCATTCTGGAAGTTTCTGTTCAATGTTTTCAGACACTAGTTGACTACCGGTCACAAACTATGGAAAGCAAAACCTCAGATAAGAGAGGTCTACTGTACTCTAATCCAGCCTCTGATTCTGTTACCTGGTTTATAGGCTGGTGAAACTACATATAAAGCAGGTAAATCAGTTAATAGCATCAAAGATGTCTGTAAAATAAAACTCAGGACCACGTAATCTTATATTTTCTCAATACTAATGATCTGCCATTCATGGGAAAAAGGGATGAATATTTCCCACATGGATTCAAAGAGTACGTTTTGAACATGTTTAAGAGGGGGGAAACAACCTTTCCTGTGGCAGCATTTTGTAACTCCCTCTGTCTTTAGCCTCTTTCCATAACCTCAGCAATTAAGCACATTATTAGAGAGGTATCAGTTGCCACCAATTCCCTGACCCCTAACACAGGGACACAGGTACTAGGAGTTCCCCACCTACCTCCTAAATGAACTGCTCATATCCTGTGTCATGCATTTTATCATTAGGACATCAAATTATCATTCATGGCCAGCCTCACAAATACCAAAATTATATAGGTATTTATATAGGTGTAAGATCTGTGTTCTGGGAATCCTGGCATAGTTTTAGCACACCCCATTAAATTTGCTGCCTCCTCAGTAACTGCTGATGATAGTAACCACCTGCGCCCTTCTCAGATATCTCAGCCTGCTGGCCAGGCCTGTGTCCTTCAAAGATATCTAGTCTGCCCATGAGAACCTGGTAACTCCCCTCTTGTAGTAAGCTTCTCTGTTCTCAGAGCCAGCTGCCTCAAAGCCATCAACAGGAAGTCTCTTCAACTCCCTCCCCTTACCCCCTTTAAAAACCCCTGCCTTTCTTTTGTTAGCTGCTGGCACCTTCCTGCCTTCCTGGTCTCAGCCTACTTGTGCAGCTGGCCAAATAAATCTTTTAGACTCATAGCCTGTTCCCTTGTCATTTCCCCTGTCACTCTTGCTGGACTGAACTTTGTGTTTAAAGAAGAGGTAATTTGCACATGAAGAAATGCTTCCAAGAACATGAATTCCATAATGTTCCAAGAATAATGTGCACAGAGAAGGACAGAATTGAAGTAACCCAAGTCCTGTTTCTTTGTCTTTCCATCACTGTGCTACCTACTTTTTATTGTAAATCTGTTTAAATGCATAAATACATAGGACCATGGGGAACTGTGCCCAAAATAGGCTGGAACCATTTCACACCATTCAGAATTTACAGGTGTAAATTCCACTTGAGGTGAGAGCTGACTAAATAATTGAAGGTCTGAGAATTAACTTCCATGTAAGTTATAATTTTTAATAAAGGATCAGTAACAAAAATGCACTAGGTGAAGCACATACATGTATGCGCATATTAAAATTATTCAAACTCCACAATACCCACAGCAAAAGCCTCCCCCTTCCCCAGGGACAAATATTTTATAACTAACATTGTTTAAAATTGCTAGTTTATGGTAATAATAAAAAGCAAACCAATTTCCTGATAGCCTTATTACTGTTCACAAATTCTCCACCAAAAAAAATGCACCCTTTATTATTTTTACACGCAGCACACACACCAACAGCCCTACCATTGTTATACCACAATGACAGGCTACTGTTCTTAATGATTTTTTTTTATTTATCATTTTTAGAGGAGGGGAAGGGAGGGAGGAAGAAAGGGAAAGAAACATCAATGTATAGTTGCCTTTCACCTGCTTTCAGCTGGGGAGCTGGCTGGAGACCTGGCCTGCAACCCAGGTATGCGCCCTGACTGGGAATGGAACCAGTGACCCTTGTGTTTGTAGGCCAGTGCTCAATCCACTGAGCCACACTAGCCAGGGCTATGGGGTACTGTTTTTAAATCACTGCTTCATGCCACAGAGTGTGCTACACATTTAATGTGGGCTCACTGAATCCTCACAACAGTCTTGTAAGTGAATTAATATGCTCAGGACGGTACAAAGCACACAATGAGGCCTGGATAAATGTTAGTTCCCATCTTCATCATCAACATTAATCTCAATTAATCAGTTAAAATTGAGGCTCAGAGAGCCTAAGGAACTCACCCAATGTGACCTGGCTACAAAAGAGCAGAACCAGAATTTAAATTTCAATCTACCTGACTTCCAAAGTGAGTTCCATCCACTTGGCCACAGGGTAAACTTTTGCAGGCTAGATCTTGCAGAGCAGAAAGACGAGCTGCCTACCTGGGAGTGATTCAGTACATTTTGAAAACTTCTGTCTGCAGTTAATTCTCTCTCACACTAACCTTTCATAATACCTGACTATGATACTTTGATTTACAATAAGAAATACATATTTGGTCTTCCTCCCATTTCTGGCACAGAGCTCCTGAAACCCCTAGAATTTCTGATGTAATGAGAAGTTATAAAGGTATCATTCGTTATGTTAACGAATGACCTTTGGAAAGCATCTAAGGAAGGGAGCTAGTTGCCAGGGGAGCCCAACCCGGCAATGAGAGGGTGGGATCCTTCAGTCCCACGGCCTGACTTGCAGAGGGTAAAAGGACCTAGGGGTTGACTCCCTGTCCACTGGCCAATGATTTCATCAAGCATGCCTGTGCAATGACGCCTCCATAAAAACCCGAAAGGGCTAGGTTCAGAGAACACTCAGGTTGGTGCACTTGTGGAGGTTCAGGGAAAGAGCTGCACATGGACAGGGCACCCCTTCCCTGGCCCTTTGCATCTCTTCCTGCTGGCTTTTCCTGAGTTACACCTTTTTATAGTAAACCATTACTGATAAGTAAAATGTTTGAGTTCTGTGAGCCACTTTAGCAAATTAATTGAGCCCAAGGATGGGGAGAATGTCAAGCTCTCATTCGGTCAGAAGTACAGGTGACAACCTGACCTTGTGACTAGGGGACAAGGGGGTAGGGGAGTAAGTCTTGTACAGCTGAGCCGGTGCCCTGTGGGGTCCGAGGCTATCACCAAGTGGATAGTATCAGAATCTAGCTGAATTGTAGGATACTCACCTGGTCCTGAGAATTACCAATTACTTGTTGATGTGGAGAAACACACACACACACACACACACTGGACTGGAATTGGTATTAGAAGCTATTTACTGACATTCAGCCATTCATCTTCACTTTCAGTTTTAAGAAACATGCATAGCACTTATTGGAGTTTGATGTTAAATATGCCTGTGATAACTAGATAAATGTGTGCCTCCCTCTCCCCAGACTGACAGCTGCTAGAGGGCAGTGTGGGACCACATCGACATTGCTCCCAGAGTGTCCCCAATGTTGCCCACCCCCCATAGGTCCTAGAACAAGCACCAAAATGTGTAAGTAGCATGAATAAAGACTGACTGACTGGAAGAGTTCTTTCAAGTATATCTTCAGATTAAACTGAGTCCTCACAATAGGAACATGCAGTAACATTTTTAAGTGAAAAATAAGGTTGGAAAATAAAGAAAGATCCCATCCAAGATTCTTCACTTAAATCACTTTCTTGACATTGCCTTCAATTCCAGAACCCTGTGACCTTCCTTCAAACCTGTCTGGCACCCTGCATTAATCCACTGCCTGCTTCGTTGACCCCTCTGTATTTAGCTATTGCTTCCTTATCTGTATTCCCATCATAAGGATAGGAGCAGTGTCTTGCTGACTGTCTAACATAGTACAGCATTTTATAAATGTATTACATGTAACACATAGTATACAAGATGGAGACCCCAAAAATGGAATTATCTTCTAGAGGGCTGGCCAGTCCCTTGTACGTGAATGCTCTAGGAACCCATTTGTATTAGTGTAGCAGCTGGCATTGTTTGTGAGAGGCTGCATTTGGCTTCAGTAATATTTTTTGACGACTCTTGCAATGCATTTGCCCATTTTGTGGTGGGTAAGTTACGAGCATGCCTGCCCAGACCTTACTGAATATTCAGCAGTTTTTGACCAAAAATGGCATTACGCCTCCCATGCCCCACCCTCCCTAGTCACCTGATCTGTCCCCAAGCAACTTTTTTGTTTGTTTGTTTCCCCAGTTCAAAATAGTCCTCAAAAGGAACTTCCTTGCTGCTGTGGAAGAGGCGAAACAAAAAGTGGCAGGAGCATTAAAACGCATCAAAATTGCAAGTTCAAAATCTGTTTAGAGCAGTGGAAAAAACATCTCAATAGGTGGGTTGCATCAAACAGAATGCTTGGAGGTCTAAACATGTAATAAGTACAAAATTTTTATAAATAAATTACAGGTTTTTGTGTCTCCCCTTGTATGCAAGATAAATATGTACATGTATAATAAATAATAAAATAGCCTGAATTTGAGTCTCAAGTCTGCCTCCTGTTAGCAGTGTGTCCTTGGGAAAGTTAAGCTCTCAGAGTCCAGTTGACTCATCTATAAAGGGGGCATAATAGTACCTCACTGGTTAAGTTGCCAGAAGCAGTACCAATGCTAGCCAGTCCAGAACAGAGCCTGACACCCAATAAGAGCCCAGAAAATGATCGATACTTACTCTGCAGCTCTGTTCAGCTGCAGGCACCGAGGATTTCTAACTGCAGGGTCAGAAGGTACCAGCTCTTGAACTGAAGCTGAGACACTTAGCCATGTCTGGTGACCACCCCCCTCCTATGGGAAAGCTCTGGAGTTGCTCCCCCTTCCCTATGTCTGGCACCCAGTGGTCTGGAATGAGTTCTGGACCCAGGTCACTAAAGTGACAGCCACTGTGTGTCACACCCTCCAAAACCCTTTTTATCCTGTTTTGTATCCCTGCTAGTTTTGGGTTCTACAGATTCTGACTCTGTTTTTGCTCTGCTCTCTGGATGTCAGGAGATTCCACTAAAGTAGGAATCCATTTATAAATATCCTGGAAGACCTACCTTATGCAAACAGTTGCGGAGGTGTAGAAAGACGGATAAAGCGCAGGTTGTCTTTGAGGAGCTTACAACCCAGGAGTGGAGGCAGCCCTGTGTGTACACGGAGACACTGCCATTCAGACGGTGAGTGCTATGACACAGGATGCAGGGGTATCCTGGGGGACCCGAGCTCAGGGCCACCACAGCCTCTGACCCCTCTTCTCTGAGAACTCCGTGTTGCAAGCATACTAAAGCCTTTGGAGGGGCAGTGAACTTGGCTCTTTTTAATGAGAAGAGGAATTTTCTGATGGGGGGGTGGGGGCATGGTCCAAGCTAAAGAAAGGATCCTCACCCCCATTGGGTAGAAACATGACACAATTGTTAACATTGTAAACATACTGACATAGTAGCTCCAGGCTTTTGTCCTCAATCCCAGTCTGTCACACTTCCCAAAAGAAGAAAGAACCCCCAGAAGAGGACAAAAGTTGAATGGAGACTTCCGGACATAAATCATAAATAGACCACCAGGATAAAAATGGTAGAGTCTGATGGGATTGGGTAAATCCTTCTTGGCCTTGTCCATATCCTTTTATGTTTTGAGTCTGCTTCTCTCCCCCTCCCCACCAATTACCCAGGTAGCTGGTATGATATCAGAGAGCCTGATACCTGATACAACTTAGGTCCTACAAAGATGGCAACATAGGAGAGGCTAGAAGGCAGGGTTGCCCAGACCCACCTCTAGTCTGGACAAAAGGAGGCCTCAAACTGTTAGGTAGTTTGACCCAACCAGTATAGATTCACAAAGGAATTTAGGGACTACAGCTCAGGTAGAAACAAGACTATTAAAAGAGCAAGAAATACATACCTACTGTGTTGAATCATTCTGTGTGGGGATCTTTTTGTTACCCGAACCTAGCCTACACATACTAATTTTAAAACTGATTACAATACGAGGAAGAATGAAGTAAATGTTAGGCAGAGATGTAAGTCATGCCTAGAAGAGAACAGGTAAGGAAATGATATTTTCTACTGAATGAGTATTGCCTAGCAAAGCAGATTATATCCTCACAAAAGCACTGCTTTGTACAGCTCAAGAGACTGAACTTAGAAAAGTTAAAGAATTTACACACTGGGCCCTGGCTAGTGGCTCAGCCGGTAAGGTGCAAGCCTGCAAACCCAAAGGTCACTCTTTCGATTCCCAGCCAGGGCGCATAACCAGATTGCAAGCCAGGTCTCCAGCCAAGTCTGTAGCTGGAGGCAGGTGAAAGGCAACCATACATTGATGTCTCTCTCCTTCTCTGCCTTTCTCCTTTCCCCTCTCTCTAAAATAAATAAAATCTTAACAAAAAAAAAAAAAATTAAAAAAAGAACTTACACACTATCATAAAACTATTAGTGGAAGGGAATACAAATTAAGTACCAATCCAAAACCTATAGTCTTTCCATGACACCATGTTACCCCTTGAAGTGGAGGTCCAACATGGTTTGACAGATACTGGTATTTGCACTAGACCTGAGCCAAGATGAACAAACCAAGTGCTAGAAGGAGCCCAATGTATCCTAAAGATATTACACTCTTGTGCAAACTAAGCCACACAGCAATGGCCCAGAGTTATACCATGGTGGCTGCAATATTAAAAACAAAATTGGTTTAATCCATAAAGTAACTTTCTAATTAATATTCTTGATTTAAGCATGCATTTTTTCTCTTTATTTTATTTTATTTTATACTTTCTTTTTACTTTAAAAGACATTTTGTGAACAATTCTCAAAACTTGAATGAGGTACTTTTTTTTTTTTTTTAATTTTATAACATTTTTCCTCTTCAGGCAGGTATGAAGGTCACTGTAATGATGGGTCCAGCTACCAGCTGCCTGAGTAAGTGACTGCCAAAAATCAGGGGCTGAAGCTCATAGCAGCGTGAAGACACCGTGGTTGTGGCAGTTGGCTTAAGCTTCCTCATGTAGAACACACCAATTAAGGGGACAATTAGGCTTCCGTTAGATCCCAGTGGGATTCATTAGAGGAAAATCTTATAGACTATTTCATTGCAGAACATGTATTTGGATAACCCAGAAGAGTGATTTAATTAGAGGATTAAAAGCTTATTGAAGTAGATTCCAGAATAAAATTGACTCTGGGAGTGGCGGGGGTAGAAGGTGGGGGGAGCAAGAAGGCAGGGGGCAGAGGAGAGCAACAGGGTTGAAAATGGAACAACTGTAAAAGAACAACAATTTTAAAAAGGCAAAAAAATTATTTCTGTCAAAACTACTATATGGAGAACACTAGGGGAGTGGGGGGTGGGGGCAACATGCCAAATACCCTCTGCCCTCCTTTTTAATAGGCAATTAGCTTCAGTGGTTCATGGCTTAATCACTTTCCATCTAAGCATATAAAACTAACATTTTCATTGAGTCTGTCTTGCCAAGATTAAACCATGTCCATATTATAGATCTCAATTCCTCCTCTCAGTGTTACAATGCCATAAGATCACTGAGGCCCTGGACCCCAAAACAAATTCGACTTTCAGCTGGGCAGGCAGCAGTAGCAGAGAGTCAAGACAAGCTTCCATTCTAGGGCAGGGCATGTACAGGAAGACAGCTAATGGGTTAAAAGGGCACTGGGAGTGTGATAGAACACAAAGTCACAGTCCCTGCTCTCAAGCAATCCAGAGGCAGCTATAGAAACCCACAAGAACAATCAACATACAGGTGTGGCAGGTAGTTCATATACTCCAGGTGCATCAGTCACCTGGAGGATGTGTGAAAACTGATTGCTAGCCCCATTGACTGCATGCTTTCTGTTGCTGCTGCAACAAATCACCACATTTAGTGGCTTAAAACTGCCTTGGATGTGATCTGAAAAAAATTTTTAACTCACTTCTTGAAGTCAGAGCAATTTTTATTACTTTCCCCATCTTATGTATTGATTTTGCATGATGTTCTAATAACTTTAAACTTTCTCTTCGTTCTTTGAAAATAACTAAATGTAAATTTATCAAAATGAGGTCAAATCAGAAATCTGTCATTTCCCCTGTACTGAAATGTTCCAAAATGTCTTTTGGAAGTCAGTTTAAGCACTGTATTAAAATTTTATCCATTAAGCAACTTCCTTGAAAAGGGGGGAAATGTAAGGTATGTTTAGAAGTATATAGGCTTTAAAAATTGCAGGGGGACAGAGGGGAGCAAAAAGGGGATGGATGTAATACAACAACAATAAATTTTTTTTTAAATAAATAAATAAATAAATAAAAATTGCTAAGTGTATTTCAGACAGGAAAGAAATTCCATTTTGACAAAGCATCAATAAGAAGTACTTTGCTAACAATTTTATACATCTAATGGATTACAAGAAATATCTACAGACTACCTTCTGACAACATGCATTTAAAATCTTGTTTCTCCTGTGCGGTTCACCTCTGTCCTGGACCAGTCACATTAGAAGAGCTTCTATTGCAGTACAACCTCTGAACCTGCCCCTTCTTTTAACAACTGCTCAGCAAGTATATGAGTATTTCTGAGGACCATTCCTGTGCTGAACAGCTAGCAACAATTTATCTCTTTATAGAAGAGATATAAAACCACATCGATATATCCACTAAACTCGGACAAAATGGATCCCCAGTTAACTTCCCATTCCCTGGATATGAAAAATTCCTACGGCCTCTTCAGTAGCATCCAGCATAAACCGTGATGGTAGGGCAATTGAAGAAGAAGGAGACAGATGTTCTAACCAGTTGCATGCAGCTAAAAGTATCTTACATTTTATAGACAATGGAATGGTGGTTACCAAAGAGGAAGAAGGATGGGAAGGAGGGCAAACTAGGTAAAGGGGTCAAATATAAGGTAATGGAAAGAAGCAACACTATTGGTGGTGAAGCTGCAATAGGGTACACAGATATCAAACTGTAATATTGTACAACTAAAGTGTATATTACGTTACTAACCATGGTTAACTCAATAAACTTAATCTAAAAATTAAAAACAAAAGCATCTTAACTTCTGCAAATTTTTTAAACATAACTACATGAACACATTGTCAGGGGACTGACCACATACACACATGCATACCCTGGGCCTTGGGAAGGGGCCTGTACATGCAAGGAGCCCATAAGATAGAGCTTTACCCGCTTCAGGGTAAATCTGTCTCTAATTACTATTGTTGATTGGTCAGCCACAACCCACACCTGTATTGGCTAAGGAAACCAGCTTCTGTAACAAACCAACACGAAGATGGGTAATGGCTAGAGCATGGTAGAGATTAATTTCTTTGAAGTCCAGTTTACAAGCAGACAAGATAGACAATTACATTAATCTCTGTTCGGCGGCTGCTACGACAGGCACAAATTTAAGAGTAAGAAAACAGATCCATTGCAATGCCTCTATGTCAATGGAGCAACCAGCAAAACGTCATGGAATCATTCTCCAATATTACCACTAGATGGCCCTATAGGTCTTTGCATTCCTCAAATTCTGCTGTGAGCGGCCTTTCAGTGGAGCAGGATAAAAGGATTTTCCAGTCATCTGAGCAGCAATATAAATAGCCCTATTCTTCCTGGCCTCACCCAAAGAACGGGTCTGGGCCTGCCTCCACCTCGGGAAGATTAACAACCGAGAGAAAAGAGAAGTCAGCGCTGTTCAACAGAGCATGAGGGATGTTCCCTGGTTGCAGAGACACTGAGCACGCAGGGCCTGGCCAGGGCCCCAGCTCAGGCTGAGCCGCTCAGCGGGACGTGGCCTCACACAGATTCCATTTCACAGACTATACCACTATTGTTACTTAATACAGGTTTCCTGCTTTTTCAAGTTCTTTCACAAACACCGTCTACTTTTGTCCGCATGGGATCCTGGTGAGGCTAGGTATACGTGTATTGGTCCCTCTTTGCAGGTGGGAAAACGAAGGGACTTAAGTGAAAACTAACTTGCCTGATGTCACAAGACAAGCTAAGGGTAGATGAGGAACTCAAGGTTCTTCACATTGTTTTGTTTTCTATAAGACACTGACAATGCTTTGTCTTCCCTGCACCTCACTAGGGTGTCATAAAGTAAGCAGGACAAATAATGGCATCAGTATATTCACTTTATGTAGAGGAAAAAAAACCTGAGATTCAAAGAGGTGTAAGCAACCTGCCCATTTTGGGAGGACTAAGGCTATAATTTGCATGTTCAGATTTCTTCTTAAAATAGGCTTTTAAATGTCAACATCACATTTGTTGGCCAAAAGGCCTGATTTTCTCCAATTGCTGCCACATAGAATATAAATATTTAAGAATTTTTTTAATTTGTAGAAAAGACCTTATTCCTTTCTCCCATCAAATATGATCCTGTGATTTTGGCCGATGTCAAGATTAGCCCTGCCTTTTATATGCTCTAGTTGGACATTTTGACAATGTGTGGGGGTGGGGAAAGCAAAAATGACAAATCAGGTGATAACAGAGAAGCAAACAGCCAGTGCCTTCGCACAAAGCATAAGTTCCAGAGCGATGCTTTTCAAATTGGGCTCCAGCCCCACCCAGCTGCACCAGCCACATCAGTGACTGTTGGTGAAACTGGGGCTATTTTCTAAACCCTCTCCATCACCTGAGGTGGAACTGGGGACCATTCTGCTCTCCAAGGTAAGATCAGTTCTAAAATTCTATGATTTGCTCTTATGTTTGAAACGTTTACTTTAGCCAAAAAGAAATGAAAATCTCACTCAGAAGAACTTACCTCAAGATGACCTAAAAATCAGCTGCAAGTATTAGCTTGGACTTGGGAACCATTAAATAGCCAACGGGACTTTGATCTGCCACAGACTCCAGATGAGATGGAAAGAAATTCACAGCTGAAGAGAGACTGTGTGCTCCAACCATGTGATTTTCAGATTCACTAATATTTGCTAATGCCTTGCACATGGCAGACACTATGCCAGAAGCTGTTTAAATTTCAGGTCCTCTCACAACCACCACATGGAGACATCAGAGCCCTCATGTTATAGATAATAACAATGGCACTCAAAAATGGTCGGGCAGTAACTTACCCATTACTTGAAATAGTGGAGTTGGTTACATACAACTCTTAGAAATAATGACAACAACTATATTGCCATGATATTCATATGATTTCTACTCCTCATGCTAATGCTGAACCATAGGGAATATTATTATTCTCACACTCCAGGGAAGAAAACCAACATCTAGAAAGGTTCAATGACTCCACCAATGACATCACCAGAAGGCAGTGCAGTGTGGCAATGCCAGGTTCAGGGTCGCTGATGTAGCTGTGATTGTCTCCCCAGTTTCCAGCTTGCTCTGGGCACTTGGTGTGGGAGAACTACAGAAGCAATGGTAAGGCCTTCCCAGCTGAAGTGCCTGGCTGCCTCAGAGAGAGGACAGTAATTAAAGTCATGCTGCAGCGCTTCCTGTTTCCTCATGCCATTGTGTGGACTGGCTTTGTGGAGAATGGCTTTTCTCACAATGTTCTGGCAGCAACCCATGACCCGGCCTGTGCCAAGGTGATTCAAATTCTGTCCGAGTTCTGGGCTACCATTCAAATGTGTCCCGAATTTCTCCGGGCCACTTTGTTCCTGCCATGCATTGATACCCTGTTGTTCTGGGCAGGATTGATTAAGAGATCCGATTCTGAGCAGGACTCTGTGCCCTGCCTCTCGCTGTCCTGGGACTCCCTGCAGAGCTGCTTCTGCAGACGCAGCAGGCATGCAGAGCACACTGGGAGCTAGCTGCACCCGCCTGCCCAGCTACCTCATGGCCTTTGTGCAAGGTTTTGTTTTGTCTTCTGTGGTAAAGGCTCCCTCCACACGTGTTCCTTACGAAACAACTCCTATGAAGGGGCCAGTTAGTCATGGATTCCTAGTTCTTGTAGGGGGATGGGGCATTTTTGATGACAGGGCTTCCAGTGACCTTTTAAATCCTGAGATTAAAATCCTGGGGCATCTAGAACCCCTTCCTCCCTGGATGCATAAAAGTGGGGGGGCGGGGAGGCAGAAAGTCAGGGGCTCTTCCTCCCCTCTACTGCGATTTCTTCTGGCAATCATGGTAACAATAATAGCTAATGCTAAAAGGGTCTTTATGTAATGCTGGCGTCTCTATACACGTCATCAAATGCGGTCATAACCCTAGGTAATATTGCTATTGCCACTTGACAGAGGAGAAAACTTAGGCTCTGGTGTAGTCATCTGCAACATTCAGACCACCTAACTAAAGTAGGTCAGACCACCCACGGTGCCTTCTTCCAGAATGTGGGGAGTTATTATCTAGATGCCACCTAGACCAGGATAGTCAAGAATAGGCAATAAACTGGGAACACTGAGGGAACTTCTCTTAAAACTAAGAAGCCACAATGACTTAGTTTAGGTGGCTACAATGGTTACCACAACTGGGGGTCTCAAACAACAGACATTTATTTCTCACAGTGCTGGAGGCTACAAGTCTAAGGTCACAATACCAACATGGTCGGGTTCTTGGTGAGGGTTCTCTTCCTGGTTTACAGATGGCTGTCTTCTTTCTGTGTCCTCGTGTGCCAGAAAAACTGGCCTAGCTCTCTGGCTTCTTTTTATAAAGGCACCAATCCCATTCGCAAAAGCTCCATCCTCATGACCTAATCCGCTCCCGAAGGCCTCACCTCCAAACAGTATCACATTGGGGATTAGGGTTTCAAAATATGAATTTTAGGGGGACACCAACATTCAGCCCATAATACCCATAGTTCAGAGACAGGGTTAAAAGAAAAAGCTGGTGACTTGGGTAGGTCCTAGAGAGGACAAGGAATATTGGTGATGCTGGGTCCCTGAGGTGACAGCTACCAGAAGCAGTCCTTACCCAGTGCTCCTGGGCCCTGATCCTGAAGGAGGTGATCATCTTCCCACAAAGCACGAGACCACCCCAGCAAATGAGAGTGGCTGCACCAGCATGTCTCTTCTGCTGAGTAGGATCAGTTTTCAGGGGTGAACTTCAGGGTTACAGCTACCTATACTGTGTCTCTGCAAATTTTAACAAAAAGTTTGCCCCTTCCTTGACAGCTTTAGAGTAGGCAGAGGTTAGATTTCAGTTCCCACTCACCTCCTGGCTGTGCAGGCTCCATGGTGTTTACAATCTGTATAACTGTGATTCTGCACAACATGACTAATGACAGTAGCAGACCAAGCAAACCCCAGCTCTAGGCTCACTTGAATGGGAAAATCCACCTGAGTCCCCTTTTTGGGCTATATGTCTTTTGGACTGTAGAAGCTTTCACAATTCTGGCAAGCTCTGGAATGAGGGGAAGATCCTAGGGGGAGAGACGCTAAGACTTCACGCAAATACAGCAGTCAGTGTTTGAGCAATTAATTGAAAATCAAAGAACTCTAGCCATAGTTGCCACCAAATTGTGGAGCTGTTTCTACCAATTATACTACTTCATCTGCTCACTGCATGCTGTTCTGACTGGCTTTCAAGTCTTCTGTGTAGGTGGATACCAGAAATTCTCCTGGTCAAGGATAACTAATTTAGGTTTATGGTTTTTGCTGCACATTAGGAAGAGGACTTATGGTTTATACACGTGAACTTAAACAGTGCTCATCAGTCTTCCAGCATTGGCTCAATTCTGGGGCACTGAACACATAAATACCAGATGGAAAACAGGTTTTAACCAGGGCAAATGGTAATAAATGGAGCTGAATCTGGCCTCCAAGAGCAAAAGTACCCCACTGAATTAGCAATACCTTCCATGACTGCAGGAGTAGGTCTCCACCACACTTCTACCAACCCTACATCCCACATCAAACTCCTGCAAATGCCTATTTTGTCCTGCCTACTCTTTTCCACAGGGCATCTGACCACTTTCCTGCATTTTCCTTGCACACTGCTGCTGTTGCTTAAAGCAAACTAGTAGCTCTGTTGGGCAGGGACCCTGCCCCTTTCCAAATCCATCTTTCCCGCCATCATATCCCACCACTTAGCACAGGACCTACCCTTGGGAAGGACTTAACAAAAATGCATGACTAACTGTCCCAGTTTGCCGGGGACTGAGGGATTTCTTGGTGTGTGGAATGTTCAGTGGTAAAAGTGATACAACCCTGGCAAACTGGGATAGTTGGACACCCTAGGATGCTAAATAGTTAAGGTTTAAATAGCAGGTGAAATGGAAGCAAAATGTGTGGATTCTTTTCCTGAGAGATGTGACTCCAAAGAGAAGAAGATAGAGTACTACCTAGAGAAAGGAAACAGTTGAGTTTTTCAGTTTTTATTTCCCCTCTTTCTTATTTTTAAGCCATTCTAAAGGAATATTTCTAGGATGAGAGGTGAGTGGGTGAGTGGGTGATAGAGGAGACTTAGGATAATTGAAGGAGCAGCATCTTGTTTTCATGGAGTGGGAGGGACAGGGTGCTGAGCTGTGAGGGCAGAAGGTCCTGTCTGCTGGAGAGGATACCTCCTATGTGAAAGTGGGCTGGAAAATGGAGAGGGATTCCAACAGATGTTCTTCATATTGTCAGGTCGTGGAGTTAAGTTGGGGTAATGATGGTGGAGACTTGAATGAAGATGAGCAAAGGCTTGGGTCCACCATTAGAGGATACAGTGAGACACTAAAACACATTTCCAGGCACCAAGGGATGCCCACTGAGCTGGGAAATCATAAATATGCAGCATACAGCATAATTACCAATGAGGCCTAGATCATCCACCTGCCCAAAATGACACAGTTAAAAGCCTATTACAACACCTTTCTGGTCTTGAAAAATACCTACCTACCATTGCACTTGAAAAGTATAGTCTACGGGCAAGAATGTGACTAAACAAGAGACAAAAATACTTTCTAACAGGCTTCAGGAGAAAAGGACATATGAGAGGAAGCAACAGTAGGCTGAGCTCTTGGCAGGACTATTATTAATGGGCACTACTTACTGTGCAGTGATAGATGGCATGGTCAGATACACAGGTGCTCACACTGGATAGCAACATGGGGACAATTGGAATTCTTGCCATCCTGGACAACAGAGTGGTTTGGAACTTTGACATAAAGCCAAGTCTTGGCTGCCTGGGACTAAGAATAATCTCTTTCTGTTGGTGGGGATTTATATGTTCCCTATTCCAATTCCCCATGAAAACCCTTTGTGATAGCTATCCATTTTTACCAACAGGAAGACTGGATTTTAATATAGTTAAATAACTGGTCCACAGCTGGTAAATTAGCCAAGATAAGATATAGCTAAGTGGATTGATTTAGCCTTCCCCTTGTCCTTCTCACTTTTCACCCAGATAATAATGATAAGAACAATACCTAAGCACAAACCTTAGTAAAAATTCAATGAGAACACGTAAATACATCCACCAAATCTGCTTATACATTCTTCTAGCATAGTGGATCTCAACTAGCAGCAGTTTTGCCTTCCAGAGGACATGTGATAATGGAAATATTTTTGATTATCACAACTAGGGGAGTGCTATTGGAATCTAGTGGGTAGAAGCCAGGGATTCTGGTAAACATTTTACTATGCGCTGGACAGCCCCCACAAAAACAGAAACTTCCCATCCAAAATGTCAACAGTGGTGATGTTGAGAAGCCCTATGGTAGCATAATGCAAGGGACTAGGAACCACACAAACTAACAAAACACAGCAGAGCCTCACAAGTAACAGGTAGATCTTGGTATTAGGACATTTGTAGATCTGGATTTTGAACCCACTACTTTCTTTTACCAAGTTACTTAACCTGCCTGAGTCTCACTTACCAAATAGGAATAATAACAGTACCTATTTCATGGGCTTGTTAAGAGGATCAGTGAGTTGGTGCTTAGCTCAGGGCTGATAAATGGAAACATAATGTAGGCATTATCATTATTAATGAAGGGCATGGTGAGTAAGATGCTGAGACAGCTACCTTGTTTTACTAAACTAGGGAAGAAGAGGAAATTAAGTAATATTGCAGTGACACTAGCTTTCATAATTGTCACAGGGTTATTATGTTCCTACGGTGCAATTCTATCTCAGATAGTCTCATGACCAAACAATTTCACATTAAATGATTATTAAATAGTAGTCTACTAATATACTGGAATTAATCAATTTCACCACTTTGAAAGAAATAGACACCAGTCTTCTGGAGTTGCAGACTTTTTTCATCATTAATAAGATTCATTGCTATATTTCCCTGTGGTGCTTCCTTAAGAAATGTTTTATTCAGAAGAAAGTGATTTAGTTATAGAATTTTAAGTTGTGTTCCATGGCTTGATACCCCACCAAAATCCTTTCTGCAAATATTTCAGTACTTTTGATTTGTGCAAACATTGACCTGGATTTTAAAATCCTTGGCAGTAACATTGAGGTTTTGACTTTCTCATGTATAATTTACCTTGGCTGCCTTGAACAGAGGCAGCTCTCCTTTGCAACATTTTCAACATCTTGTATTTTCTGGGTGTTTGTCTCCTCCTGTACTTTCATCTGCAGGTCTGCAGGACTGAAGGGCTCCAGCTGCTTGCTTTCCACCCAGTCTCTCCTTCTCTGCCCCTCAACTATCCTGGTGATGCTGTGTGTCCTCTCTGCCACTTCATGGCTAAGTAAAACATTTCTATGACTTTTCCCAAATATCTTTCAGAAAACAGGTCAGACTCCTCTCTCTGGGTCCCCTTCAGTTTCTATTCATAAAACCTGTTCTTCAGGGGACTTCACACACTTCACCATTTCTTCCATTGGGGACAGTGTGGGTAGGAGTAAGGAAATATGGAGAGGGGGAGGCAGAAATGAGCAGAAGGAAGAATGGAACAGAAGGAGCGGGGAGGACAATCACCAGGCAAATAGACAAATAGATGGGCCAAAAATTAACACAAGGCTCACAGTTCTCATGGTTTCCACATGGAAATATATATATATATATATATATATATATATATATATATATATACACTTGCTGAACCAATCAAGTGCAGCAGCAGCTTCAAGACATTTTATGTACTTCCTCTCTGAACCGCCCAACAAGCTACAGAGTGAGAAGTGGAGGAAGATTGTCATCCTCACCCTCTCCCATAAGGAAACTTGCCCCGTCTGCCCCACACAAAGTGGTTGTAGAATGGGAGAAGAAAAGGAAAGAAATGGATCTCAGGTTTGCCAGACTTAAGCCTCCTATATAAGAGATTTGCAAGAAAAGCCCACAGCAACAAAAACATCAGAAAAAGCAATGAAAGGCCAGAGAAAGAGGAGGAAAGTAAGCAATGGTATTGATCAGAGTGGAAAGGAACGGGAGAAAGAGAAGGATAAGGAGACAGAAAAGGGGACAGAAAATGCTTACGTGGAAAAGTGACAGGAAAAAGACTCACCCAAGGACCAACACAAGGGGTGTCAGCAGGAGGACCCCTGGCCTCCAGTCCTCAACAACACTCTCACCTAGCAAGACAAACAGACCACACGGGAAGCCGTCCTCCAGGAAAACAGCCAAATGAATAACATACCTCCACTCCAATCTTTTCAATAGGCTTTAATTCATGAGGAACTCAAAGGGGAGGGAAGGGGACTGGCCGGGCCCTATTTGGAAGGGCCAATTCACTAACATTCACTGAACTTTTGCTGAAAGGCTGGAGAGGAGACAAGTGGCTACAGAAGCCACCGCTGGCTCCTTCTGCCATCCCCACCCCATTACCCCAACCCCGTCTTGGCTTCTTGGCTCATCTGTTCCAGTAAGAACCTACCAACGCCCCACCCCCCACTCCTTTTTTAACACTTGAGGCTGTGGTTAAAACAACCCCCAACTCCTCTTCCTTTATTTTTAAGTTTCTTTTATCAATTGAAACTTTCCATCCCATTTCATCCCCGCGTGCATTTCCCAATCGTTCTCTAGGCACAGGAGAGACCCGGAGCGGGGGCTCCCCAAAGCAGTCTTTAAGGGGAGGAAGGGTACCTTGCATCAGTCCCGGTGCGCTCCCCCTCCCCTAGCCCCCCTTCCCAAACCCCATCCAGTCTCCACAGACTGGAGCAGGCTGTGCGGCCGTAGCCGGAGCTGTAATCGTAGGACACCTGGTGGGGCGGCTGCAGGGGCAGAGCTGGCAGGGCACAGTCCGAGAAGAAAGGGGAGAAAGAGGCCAAAAGGCCAGGCCCGTCCTCCCCAGCCGGAGAGTCCGTGGCTGCTGCGGGGTACAGGCGTAGCAAGGGCTCGTTCAAGGTCGAGCCACTGGGGGTGGCCAGAGATGACTTCTTGGTCGGGGAACAGGGTGGGGCGTTCCAGGGCTCAGGGTGCAGTAGGCTTCCCACCATCGCTGGTGGCAGCTCAAAGAGGCCGGCTTCCATCTCTGGAGGGCCCCGCAGGACCGTAGCTCCCGTGGGAAATACATCCAGAGGCTCTGCTGCGAGCAAGACGCTGGCCTCGGTGCTGGCGCCGTAGTCGGGTCCCAGCAATTCGAAGAATTCC
The DNA here is from genome assembly GCA_004026585.1 of Noctilio leporinus. Lineage (NCBI taxonomy): Eukaryota > Metazoa > Chordata > Mammalia > Chiroptera > Noctilionidae > Noctilio > Noctilio leporinus. Next base: position 86,851 of record PVIW01002443.1, read on the forward strand.
AGGCTGTCGGAGCCCTTCTCCAGGTCACACAAGCTCATGCAGGGCCCCGACGGGCCGCACCCACCGCCGCTTGCCCTGGATGGCTCGGTGAAGAAGGACGGGGGCAGGTTGCGGGCACGCAGTGGGACCTTCCTGGCTCCGGGGACCGCCGTCCCCCCAGCAGGCCCAGCCGCGTCCCCTGCAGCACCCCCTGCGCCAGCTCCGCAGGGCCCGGCCGTGGGCGCCACCCCCGAACCCCCAGCTGAATCCGTGGCCCCGGGGATGTGGCGCAGTGAGTCAAAGAGCGCGGCCAGGCTCTGGCTCTGCAGGCTCGCAGCGGCCGCCGCGGCCTGGGACGCATCCCGCCTCGGGGCAGCCTTGCCCGGGGCAGGTACCATTGAGGTCTGAGCGTTAGGAGCTCCAAGCGCCCTCTTGACTGGGGTGTCAACAGCGCCTGGGGAGGGTGGGCCCGGGGGCGAGGCCCCCATAAGACCGCTGCAGCGCTTTATCTGCTTCTGTAGGTACTTGCGGTGGTTCACCTTCCGCTTCGACTTGCCCAGCTTGTCCAGCGCAAGCTTGATGTTGCTGGACGCGGAGTCGATGAAGCTGAGCAGGTCTCGGGTGTCCTCGCGCACGTCTCCACCTTCAGCGCCCGCCAGCAGCGCTCCTGCCGGCATCGCCGTCTCATCATCCTCGAAACAGCAGCCCTTGTCCAGGGCTCTGAAGGTGCCCCCCAACCCATCCGGGGAGCCCCCGAAGCCGAAGGGGATAAAGGGGTGCGCACTGAGGAGCGCCGCCTGCACCGCCATCGCCGCGTCTCCCCCGCGGGCCGGAGAGTGGCTGGGGCGCCCCTGACCAGTTCCCGCCGGCTGCCCAGCCCTGGATGCCGCTCTGGTGAGGTGCTTGTGGCGCAGCCCCCTTGCTCGAGCCCGGCTTGCAGCTTGGCTTCCCCAGAGAGCTCATTAGATCTTGTAAGGGAGAGAGGGAGGAACGGATCTCCCCGCGACTGCCCGGGTGGTGGAGGGGAGGGGCTTACTTGGTCTGGCGGGTAGGGGTAGTGAGTGGAGGTGGCGGATGTCGCTTTTCTACTATTCAGAGATTTCTCAAGCTCATCATCTTAACCCCTTAGTTTCCCTTCATCCTGCACGTTTCTGTTGTCTAGCTCCAACCGCAAAAGGTGAGGATCCAGCTTCTGTACCTTGATGCCCTGGCTGGGAAGACCCTCCCTGAGGCTGAGAAGGTAAGAGTCCAAAGACCTGGGTTTCACTCCCAGCTCTGGCGACAACAGCCTCACCACCGCCACCGCCACCAGGCACTTGCTTATGCCCTGCGCTGTCCATACATTGCCTCATCTAATCTTCGAATAATAATAGCCCTGTAAAGTACATGATGTTACCCCCATCTAGCAAATGAAGAAACTGAACCTTGGAGAGAGATTCAGTGAGTTGGTCAAAGCCAGATACAGCTCAGTCTGACTCCAGGGCTATTCTAAGCCCTTGGCGAAACTTGCGGTCCCCCCTTGGCCTTAGATTTTTTCATCTGTAAATTGGGAGAAGGACACTTGTGTGTCTTGGAGTTCTAACCTTGGCACTAGGATTCTAACTCCAGTTTCCACAGGACTTTCAAATTCAGTGCCTTTCTTCTACTCGTTGATTGTCAGAAATAAAAATTAGCTTAGGGTAAATTGAGGCTCATTTTTTTATTAGTAGTAGGTAGCAGGAGGCAAGGGAGAAAGGAGCTGCTCCCACCAAGCCAGCTAGTGCTTGAAAAAGAGCCCTGTGTGTGTGTAAAACTCAGCATCTTAGGACAAAATATGGATGATAATCTGAAAGTCATACCATATCGGTTATCCTTCTTGAACTTCTTGAACAAAAGTTCAAGAATTACCTTGAACTTCATTTAGACCCCGTTTCACCTGGGAGATCTTCCTGGGATAGAGAAAATGAGCAATATGGTAAAACATGGAAAATGATTCAGAAAAGACTTAGGTTCTGGTCTTAAATCCAACGCTCAAAAGCTCCATGGCTTGAGTTGAAGTCCTTGCTCTGAAGAGGGTGGATTTGGGCAAACCAGCTGACCTCTCTCTCTGCCTTTGCTTACTCATGTGAAATGCAGGTAAGTTTGTCCATCTCACAGGGCACTTGTGATATTAAAGGAAATGTCCTGTGAAAAATTCTTCTCTGTTGCCTATCCCATAGCCTGTGGTGAGTATTTGCCTTCATTTCTCCAAAGCACACACAAAAAAGACTGTGTTCCCTTACATATCTTCTCTGTCACATGGTGTTCATGAGGATTAAGTGAGATCACGTGTATGATGACACTCTGTGTGATAAAATTTCCTCAGAATAAGTTTTTATAGTTTCGGTGTAGAGTCTGCATAGAGAAGATATAAAGCATCTCTTTCAAAACTCTTTTCTTTAAGCCTCATTTTTTTAGGATGTAGCAAAACCATTAGCAAGCACCCTGCAGCCACGACCTTACCAAAGAAGAAAGGCAAGGCTAGATGAACACTCTTTATTTAGGAGGTGAAAGAAACACTTTCCAAGCCAGCATAACTGAAACAAACTTTTCTTTAAGTTCAAGTTGGCTTTATTATAATGTACCTTTCACTTGATGACATACACAGGATTTTGTCCTCCAAGATTGGACTGTCTGTCTATTTATTCCCGGTGACATCTGCCCTCAGAAAAATTGTGTAGGCCTATCCTTGCATTGTATTTCTCGGCCCTCAGATGTGGATGTCAGCTTTTCCCTTCCCCTTCCAGTCAGGGCCATTCCACAGAGCTTGGGGTCTGGAAGCCAAGAGCACTAACTCTTTTCTTTACCTTCTTTCAACTAAGCAAGCAGCTCTTACAAATCTCCAGATACGATTTCATGGGACAATACATTTAATTAGTGTCTTTAGTCTGAAAGACCTCTTAATCCCCAGAGAATTAACCAAGTTCTAACAGAACCATATTCAAAATCAATGGAATATGAAAAGATTCATATGTAAAAGTTAGTACATTTCCTAATCATTTGTGTTCTATATATCAAAGTTGGAATTAGATGGGGTGAGGCTCGAATTCTGGCATGCCACTTGCTGGACAAGTGTCCTTAGATAACTCAGCTCATCTTCATCAGATTCAGTTTCCTCATCTGAATGATAGGAATGAGCATAACTGTTCTTGGAATGTTGTGAGAATTACCTGACATAAAAGGCAAACAATACCTCTGAATCTTACTTTTTCTGTCTGTATAATGAAGATTCTCTCAGCTCCTCAAAATTGTTTTGAAATGGTATATATGAAAGTCCTGGTGCAAAATAGGGGTTCCACAAATGTCCTTGTTTCTGATTCTTTGGGCCCCACCAATTCCTTACCAACACACCAACCTATAAAATCAGCATCAGTTGTTCTTTCCCTTGATAAAGTGAGGGACTGTTTTCAAATTTTCGAATGCAAAAGAACAGCTATACTTGCCAGCTATAGGCATTAGAAAAAGGCAATGTACTATATACAAAGAGTGATGAAATTAGAGCCAGAGGTTGAGACTGGAGAGCAATCTACCCTTTTATCACCCAACTGACTATAAAAAAGTCACTTAATCCTCTGGACCTCAATGTTCCCATCTATAAAATGGGAATAATCATCTGAGTCTATTTGATCAGGCTATTTTGAAAATCATTGAGATAGTGAAAATAGATGTTATTTGTCAACCATAAAGCTCCATATACAAATAGGTTTTTCATGGCTTAGAAGTTCTGTAGCCTAATTCATAAAATTGATTCTTATACATGAAATATCTATCCAGTCACTCATCTTTTCAACTGAAAGATGCTGACACCAGAAATGTGCTCAGCACTGTGCTAATATGACAAATAGATAAGAAGCTATGATTCCTACCCTTTCCAGTAGAAAAACAGATCTGCAAACAAGCCACTGTAATATAATGTGATAGTTATCGATGAAAGTAAGGTACAATAGATGATGGAATAAAAGAACCATCAATTCAGTCCAGAGAACTGGGGGAAGGCTGCATTTGAGCTAAGACTTAATGCCAAGAAGACAAGCAATATCTCTGGAATAGCCTGGGCAGAAAGGCATGGTCCTATCAAAGCAATGATATTTATGCAAACTATAAATAATAAGGTTACAAAGAACACTGCTTCAAAGAGCTCCATACATAAGATCAAAATAAATTCTTAGTTTCCAATATCTGACTAAATTGTACCTATAGATCTTAACTCATGATCTTATTTGTTGCTTTCTTCCTTGGTCTTTCCTATACAGGAAAAATCTATTTGGTATGAAATTAGTTTCAACAGAGTCAGTGGCCAGCTCCTGCCAGGCCCCTCCTCCTAGGCCCAGAGTGAGCACAGTCACTTGAGTGGCTTTGACATCAATGCATTTCACTTCCTATGAGGCAGAAGGACCCAGCTCCAGGCTGCACTAGGCCTCTCCACAAAACTCCCAACTAGAGCTCTTTTGCTCCAGTGATACCTGATGCTGAGCTAGTAGGATTAGTCTCCTTGGGAACCAAACCCCGCAGGGGCTCAAGGGCTAAACTGGCCCCAAACCATTTGGGAGAACTGAGATTTCACATGGTTCTTTTCCACTTGGATTTTAGGACGTTACTTAAACAAAAGCCCACCTGAGAGCTGCCTTCTTTCTTGTGGGTAAATATAGCAGCAGGATCAAAAGCTAATTTACTGATTTTGTTTTCCGTTTTGTAACTTTAATCATGTTCCCTACAAAACAATCTTAGCCAGAGATGTCAAGAATGAACATGCCTAAAGGGTGAGATAATTAGGCATCTTTTTTCCCCCTGATTCCTTCCCCATAATAATTTCCTGTCTCTCACTAGTTTAAAGCCTCAAATAAAACAGATCAGTTCCTCAAGACTACCATGCAATTTATAAAGTATCAATGTCATTTAAAGTGTTACCTTACAATTTTACACTCCCCCAAAATGTATCTCTTGTTATTTTCTCATCCTTTCCTCCTACAAACCACATTCTACTGATACTAGGTCTTATTTCATATCTCAGAATGTTGGATGTTATTCTGGTCACCCATAATTGTATAACAAACTATACCTAAACTGAGTAGCTTAAAATAACAACGTTTTAATAATAACTCACAATATTATGGGTCAATTATTTGAGCAATGCCTGGCTGGGTAGAGAAAATACTATCAAAGAAATACAATTTTAAAAAATTGTAGAGCCCGAGTCCCACACCTCCGCCGTCCTGTGCGGGGTGAGGGTGGGCCCAGAGAGCAAAAAAAAAAAAAAAAAATTGTAGAACTGAAGGACCCATGGTCAAATACTTAAGGAAATCTGTTTTTTGCATTTATTTTTCTTGGAGATATCTCTTCTTTTCCAGGGATTCGCAATTCTCCTGTTGCAATGTGGATAGATTGTCACTGGGCCTGCTTTATACTATTGTTGTCATACTTGTCATGGTCATTCTCTTTGCTTCTCTTCCATGATATATCCCCTTGTTATTTGGATCCCCTCATCTTTTTTCTTTCCTTTTCTTTTCTTTTTCTTTTTTCTTTTTTTCATTATTTAGTGGGTCTGGAAGCATTTCCAGATTAAAAGAACCCATAAATGCTTGGCAAACTCAATGGTGGGGGCGGGGGGATGGGACACAAAGATCCACATCAAAGCACATCATGAGAAATAAATGTCATGTAAAAAGTAAAAACAAATGAATCAGAATAACATCAGACCTCTCATTAACAACATTGGAGCCTGGAAAAAATGGAGCAATGTCCTTTAAAATCTGAAAGAAAATTATTTCCTACTCAGAATTCTATACCAAACCCAATGATCAATCAAACTTGAGAGTAGAATACCAATATTTTTAGACATATGACATCCTAAAAGCTGTCTCTCAAGAAACTTTTCTCAGGAGAAGCATTGAACAATGTGCTCCACAACTCTATTGGGAGGATACAGATGGAAAAGGGAAAATGCTCCGTAAGTAATGGAGTGTTCAGGGCAAGTGGTTTTTTGAGGGGTAGCACTTAGGAAATCTAAAAGGGAGAGAAAGTGGAATTGGACAAGGAAAGCCTTCAGAGTACAATGCAAATCTAAGACCTGTGAAAAGAAAGAGGAAGCCAAATCTAGCAGGGAGGGCCTCAGTTTTGTAACTCTGACAGAAGTCTCTACATGCCTGTAGGGGTCATCTAAAGCAAAGATCACTCAATAAAGGAGTATCACACCTACACAGAAATGGCTAGGCTTTTGTATCACTGCCTTGCCCAGACACAAATGGTGCTGTTATTGGCATTGTTGCCAATATTCTGCTGCCTGCTGACACACTCTAGTCAAACTCTGGAGGCAGGGTTTTGGTGAAAAAGGAAAGAGGTCATTTATTCAAACAATTCTAAAACAATTTTGGAAGAATGGAAGGCTTCTGCCTCAGAACACATCCCCTGTAGAACAGCCAGAGAAAAACCCTACCACCTACTGCCTAACCAATCCAGACAGTACCTGGAGTTTTTTTTCCCATTTAAAAATACCATCCTCTGGGAAACTGCAGGTGGACACTGCACAACCATCCAGGTAGCTTAGCTTGTTCCTGGTTGCAGCCCAGCTTCAGGCTCCCTGTAGTCTGCACGCTGCCATTTTCACACCACAGCTTCCTGCACCACAGGCTGAGCCACTGCCAACTACGGCAGCGGCCCTTGCAGGGCACTGTCCACTGATCTGGTGCACCACCTGACCACATGACTTTCAGGGCCTGCTGGGTCCTATGAGCCCTCTGGCCCCCAAAAGGGCAAGAAAGGGGATGAAGAAGGGTGTGTTTTTCCTGGGCCAAAAGTTCATGCACTTTGGAGGGGTTCAGCTCCCCAGCCAACCAACCACCACTAGCTTTTTCCCAGGCTAGACTGGCAGGTCAGCACCTCCCTGTGCTGCCAGGTTCTGGAAAAAAGTAGGAGGGTTTTTTACTAGCTCTGGGCATGCTCTATGCAGGCCTCCTCCTTCTGTCTCTGCCCCTGGGGTAAAGAAATATGGCTTTAGGCCTCACACTGCACATGGCTTCATCCTATCCCTACTGCCTTAGGTGTTTACTGAAACCCCTCCCTCACTCTGGGGCCTGGCCAGATCTATCTGTATTAGCATCACCTCAAGATGAGTATGGCCCAAGCTTAGTGGAGGAGGGAAACCTGAACAAGTTAATGCCTGAAAACTACCACTTCTCCAAACTCCTAGCAGCTGGGAAAGGAGTTCTTTCTTAAAGAGAAATCAAAACACTGCATCTCCATGTCTGCCACGTAAGATTATTATCAAACATGTAAGTAAAAACAGAAAGAAAAAATAGTTTTTAACTGTTTAAAGTGAGAGTCACATATAGATAATGAAGAAAATTGTAATGCACAATAAATTTCCTTTCAAAAATGTGCACATGTTTGTTTTAATAACAAATGTAAATTTCAAAAGTCATTCTATAGAAGCCTTTTTACTTATATCATAATTACTTTATTCCTAGTAGGAATAATGGCCCTATAATGCTAATAAAGATATGGTAACAATGTTAAGGATATTCTTAGCAACATATTCAGTATCCTGAATAATCAGGACTAATCACTTCAAGGATGAAATATCAAGATTGTTGTATATTGTCCTTACTGGTGTGGGTAGGGTATCATCTGGAAAACCAGAAGGAAGCCAATTTGATTATCATTCAGGGTATATGCCTGAGTTGAGGGCCAGATTCCCTGCTGAGGGAATGTGATCAATGTTTCTCTCCAAATTGATGTTTCTTTCTCCCTCCTTTTCCCTCTCTCTAAAAATGAGTAAATAAAACCTTTAAAAAAAAAAAAAGATTGCTGTATCTTAATGATAAGATAACATTTCTAGGAATAAAACTATGGTGAAAGTAACTTGATTACCTAAAGTTTGATTTTGTTTTCCTTTCATATGATGATTCACATTTATCCAAGAAAGAAATTAAAGGAACGTTATTGAAAAATATTTCAAAACTATATAGACATGCTGCAATGGGACATTGAAAAGTATTTCCTAGAACCAAATGCAGCCAAAAGCAGACTTAGGAGTACATTTGTGGCCATTTTCCAAATTACAGTATTCAAGTGTGTTATGTTTGTAAAATAAGTAGCTGATAGGATGTGAGTTAGAAATCTTTATAATTGGGATATTGGTCATAGAAAAATAGATAGATGGATACATACATACATACGTACGTACATACATAGCTAGACAGAGAGATAGGTAAGAAAGAGATTCTAATGTAAGCAGTTTCTGGCATTGGTTCATATGTCCAGACTCTATGTTTATGCTCCATTTCATTGACATGTTAGTTAATTTTATCTGGGGGCCTCATGGTTACAAGATGGTTGATCCACTTCCAGATTGCACCCCTATTCCAGAAGGGCAAAGCCTTTTTCTTGAAATGCTCTGGTTTTATACACAAAGAGAAGTCCTCCCCAGAAAAAAAAAAACTAATGGCCAAAACTAGATTATATGCTTACCCTTTCACCACGCAATTACCAAGGGAAAGAATATTACCATGATTTGTTTAGACCAATCATAGTTTATCCCCTGGAGCTGAATAGGTATCTATACTTCTGAGATGGAGGGATCTCTGCCCCAAACCTAAACAGATCAGTGTTCATTTTTGCAGGAGGGAGTGGGAAGGATGGCTATGGGGCATACGACGAACAAGAGAACTTGTTTGATTCAGGTATCCGGAACTGTCTAACTGAACCACCAAAACTTTGCTGTCATTCCCAGCAAACTGTAATTGTGAGGTAGAAGGTCTAATGTGGTATGAATAGACAGTGAGAAAAATTGCCTAGTTAGATCATCTGACCTATAGCTGAAGCACTCTGATACTGACCTGGATAGCTGCACAAAATTTAAGTAACTGCATAGTATTTTACCAGTCTGATATGAAATCTTTTATTAGTATTTAAAGATGTGTTCTCTTGCTATAATCTATGGTTAATTTTTAAATTCTTTATTTCATTTGCCTAAAATTGGTGATCTGTAGTAATGGATATGGGTTTTTTTGTTGTTGTTTTTTTTTTGAGGTGGTAAAAACGTCCTGGAATTAGATAGTGGTGATGGTTATACAACTTTGTGAATATATTAAAAACCACTGAATCACATACTTTAAAGGGTGAATTTTTATGGTATATGAATTATATGTCCCACAAAAATTGATTGTACACATATATGCTGAGTTCTCATTAAGAGGTTCTCAGATGTCAAAAGTTTGAGAAAGAGCCTTGTAGGCAATGGAGAGATAAGCACCAGATCTCTGTGGAGATGGAGTCAGCAGTGAGGTAATAGGTCTCTATTGCCGGCTCCCTTCCAGGCAATTTTCAGACACTAAAGAGACAGACCTTATTATGTGGGATGTTCAAGCTGTTCTATGTAATGCTGAACAACCAAACCAATTAAACTATCAGTTTGCTCTCTTAGAGTCCTGTCTTCCAAGAGGGTCTGTGCATTATCCCATTCTCAAGGACCTCTACATCCAGTCTGTAACAAAAGGAAGCACAGGGGCTGTGGCAACACAGGACAGAGGAATAACTGGCTAGGAGGTGAGAGAAAGCCCAGCGCAGGCTTGGAGGCTGGGTAGGAGCCTGCGACAAAGGAAAAGAGGCAACTAATAGTTCAGGAGAGGACACAGCCAGGTAAGATGCACAGAAGTAGGAGACAGAATATAATAGCAGAACAATGAGATGCTCTCACAGAATATGTTTTGCGTGGAAGGGAAAGGCTGGAGGTGAGGCCATAGCCAGAAGAGAAGATACTTGAATGCTGTATCAAAATATTTGGCATTATTATAAAAGCAATGGGGGAATGAACTATGAAGCTTTAAGCACAGGGAATGGTCAGTTGTTTATACTAGAAACATTATTCTGTGATATTATGGATGGAACATATCTGGTAATGAAAAAGGGACAAATTATCATGCAACAATATATATGAATCTCATGAAAATTATGTTGGGCCAAATAAGCCAGATATAAGGTGGTGCATACTGTGTAATTCCATCCTCATGAAATCCTAGAACAGAAAAAGTAATTGATGGTGCTGAGAATCAGAATACTGGTTGCCTGTGGGCAACAGGATTGTCAGAAGTGGGGATCAGTTGGTTACATAAGTGTATGCATTTGTCAGAACTCAAGGAATTTTATATGTAAGGTCTGTCATGGCTGTGTTTGGACAGTATGCATAAAACACAAAAAGAAAGAAATTTTACTTGGGCATTAATATGAAGCATGGACTGGCAGAGAGAGAAAGCTTGAAGAAGATGAACCTGCCTTTCGGTTATTTTCTCTTCTGTTATAATTCAGTCAGACCCTATTCAATCCTGTGGTCAGACTGCTGCAGGCCTAAGCAGATGAGTCTAGGACAGAGATGAAGGATGAGGTTTCCAATAGTGATGGCACCCCTTCCTTTTCCTAAAAATGGGAACAATTACACAAGATCCTCCACATGGAATCTTTTTTGTTCACATCTCATTCAAATATCTGGTATCTTACTCCTCTTAGAAACACTTAAACTTCAGCTGAATCAATGGAGAAAACTTCTATCAGAACACAGCTTAAGGCTGCGCTGCGCCCAGGGAGGTTTACATCAAAATGTGACAACTGTGGACACCAGGGAGGCCCAGGGCCTCAGCAAGGAAGGGTAACTAGAGCAGCCCTCAGCCCAATATCCGGTGGGGCTGACAGAAATGCTTCAAGTCCTAGATCCTATTATATGAGGTTGAATTCATTCAATTAAACGGCTAAGTAGCTCACTCAGCAGCTGGAACACTTCTCTGCAGAGTGCTAAAACAATGGCCCCAGGGGCAGCTGAAGCTGGCTTTCTCCTGCATGAGGCCAGCTGGAGTTGCCCAGCACAGGCCAGGCTGGGGAGGGCCAACTTTACATAATTACATTAAATCTGCCTTTGCTTTCCAGAAAGCACTTCCTGACCACATCAAGGAGGAAATGAGTTAAGAGGGAGCATTCAGGTTTCAGGATACCACACCTATCTTTCAACCCCTCCCTTCAACTTTTCGAAAACATTTTAATGAGAAAAGAGAATCTGAATGTAGATTCCCTGGCTAGTACTAGTTTTGCTACATTGTACTGTCTTTCTTTATTATTATTAAAGTGACTTTTTTGGAGCCTAGCATTTGGGGCAGCAGGAAATGGATTATATTTCTATAAGGTAGAACCAGGTTGTCTCTAATTCCATTGTATTTTCTGAGAATCCTATTCTGCTTTCAAAATACATATTACATAGTAACTTCTCTCAAAATCCTGCCAAGCTTTGTTACCTAGGCGGTAATATCTCCCCTCCTCATGCTTCTCTGATACTTGACCTTTTTCATGCACTTTGTCATTCATCTGTCCATGCACTCAACAAGTATTTATTGAGTTTCCATCTTATATTTGAAGAAGAATAGGGCACATTATTCATTTAATCTTCACAATAACCCTTTCAGGTAGTTAATATACCATTTTCCTGAACACACCTGAACTCACAGTGCTTAGGCAGCTTGCTGAAGGTCAAACAGCTGGTACTGACAACACTTAGCTTCAAATCTAAATCCTATACCCAATCTGCTTTCAATCAGCAAGTAATGATCTATCACTGTCACACAATAATATCTGTTGGGGCCTACTATGTGTTAGGCACTGAAGATATTCACATTATTAGATCCCAAGAAGATAGACATACTGCTAATGAACTACTTGAATCTAGACGTCATGTCATTTATTTACTCATTCAGTAGGTACTGAGCACCTGCTCTGTCCTACATACACCATGCACCAGACATGGAGAAATGGCATGGACATGCTTCTTGTCCTCCAGACAGTGTTTCAATAGAAGCACAAGCAGGCTGTCACTAGAACACACAAGAGAGAATAATTTGTTGTGTACAGGGAGTTTGGAGAAGGCTTCATAAAGGCAATGCCAGTGAGTTGGGCCATAAAGGGTAAGGAGAGTTACTGAAAGGTTAAAAAAAAGCAGGTGTGAGTGAGGGAATCCTAGAGAGAGTCCTTGTGAGGCAGGATATGGAAGTACAAAGCTCCAGGGCAGTGTCAGGGTGATTTAAATAGTACTGTGTATCTGGAATGCAGAGTGTGAGGCAGGAAGCAGAGGAAGGTAAGATTGGAGAGGGTGCCTGGAATGCTATGCAGAACAGCCTAGACTTGGTCTCATAAAAATGGAGAGAACCATGAGAGATTTCTGAGCAGAGGAGCTTATTCACCTTTGTGTTCCATGGCATGTGGGACGCTGCCTTATTCTTGGTAGCAGTTTTTAGTATTTGTCACTTTCCTGGCACCAGAAAACATTCTGGCCCCCAACCTGACACCATGCTCTATTTACACAGGGAAAATAATGCCCATGCCCTTGCATATAGCAATTATTTTTTGCCTGCTCCTTTGCCAAGGCATCTCAGACCTGAGAGCAATCTTTCTCTTTTATCCAAGGCCAAATTGCTGCCTTCATGTAATTTTCACTGCTCCAGATTCTGCTAATTTCTTCTTGGTCCAGTGGAAGATAAATTAGATTGGAAAGCTTAAGGAACCGGGGCCTGATCCCAGCTATATAAGAACCTAGAATGGGCCCTGGCTGGTGGTACAGTGGATAAGGTACCAACCTGCGAACCCAAAGGTCGCTGGTTCGATTCCACAGCCAGGGCCCATAACCAGATTGCAAGCCAGGTCTCCAGTCAGATCCTTAGCTGGAGGCAGGTGAAAGGTAACCATACATTGATGTTTCTTTCCCTCTCTGCCTCTCTCTCTTCCCCTCTCTCTAAAAGTAATAAATAAAATCTTAAAAAAAAAAAAAATGTATAAATTGCCTGTTCTAAAAACAGTCACAGGTGTGTAAAGTACAGCATAGGAAATAAACTCACTATTTTTAATAACTATGTAGGGTATCAGATGAATACTAGTCTTATCTGGATGATTATTTTTTAAATTATATAAAGGTCTAATCACTATGTTATACACTTGAAACATACATAATATTGTATGTCAATGGATACTGAAAAAATATTTTTTCAAGTAAACCCTTAGAGTGACTTCCTAATTTGTGTCTTTTTTTTTAATTTGTATCTTAATAGAATGGATAATTAGCATATTTTTCTTGTTTTCACATTTAATTCATTTTCATATAAAAGCTGCCCTGGGAAATATCAGAAAAGTACAAGTTATCTCCTTCTCTGGTCTCTAGTGGAAGAAAGAGAGAATTGTCATGTGGTTCCATAGCAATCAAGTGGAACAGATGTTTTTAGGGAGACAGAATACCTGAGTTTTGGTTCTGGCTTTACTAATAACTCACTATGATGTGAGTAAGTCATTTACTTTACATAGGTTCAAATTTACTTGTCTATAAAATATAGGACTTATCAGAATAATTATCCAAAACTGGCAAATGAAGCAGAAAGGTAGGTCCCATTGTTTTTCACTTTGTTGTACAGAACAAAGACCAGAGATTTTACAGAGAAACGCATTTAATTTCTTTCACCAACTATCATTGATTGAAGGTGCCAGATTTAGTAAAGTTGCTTATGACCTGGTAGACTTTTGTCCAGTATACTGTATATAAAAATAATTTGTTTATGCAACAGATAACAACAAACATTTACAGCCTAGTTTTTCAATGTAGTCTAGTAAACTTACCCTCTCAACGCTTAATATATATATAATTAGCTTCTTAAAATGTTATTTGAACCAGTCATCATCTTAGTGATTCGCTCACTAATTCATGAGTTAAATAGATTCTCTTATATGTAGCTCATTTTGCATTCATCTGAGAGTCTTAGTTGTACCTTTTTTAAAAATTGTACTTCATCAGGCTTTATCTGTTCTATGATACTGGAAGAAAACCAAGCTGCATACTCATCTTGAAAATGCAGGGGTACTATAGTTTTATTATAACATAAAGGCACCTAGTACTTCTTTCTGTGTAAATCCTCTACCATGTTACCCTCTGGTATCAGAGTCAACACATCTACCATCCCTGATGACTGTGTGGCTGTGGTGCAGGCTGGGAAAAGAGCAGCACAGCCAAGGCTTAGTGAGAGAGACTTTCTCGAGCTTTCCCAAGGAGTGAAAGCTACATATTGTCAGAAAGCTACATATTGGGACTTGCAGAAGCCTTGTCTTGCATGAAGGGTAAGCTGATAGCTACACTCCTCACACATTCATGCTATGCCTCAACTGCCTATACTTCACATATGCCTAGTACATAGTAGGCACTTAGTTTATATCCCATACATTAAAATATTTTAAGTATTCTTAGTGGATAGAGCTTGAAGTTTTCCGAAGGATGAAATCTATAAATTAGCCTCCCTTCAGAGCACTAGAGAAGAGAGATATCATGAGCCAGACAGGCATATGTTCTATCCCATCATTGGCATTTCATGGATAATTAGCAGTGTAACCTTGAACCAAAAATGAAAGCAAATGAGCCTCAGTTTCCTCCCCTGTCACATGTGAATAATCTTTATATTACTGATTTTATCCTTGTTATGAGGATTGAAGTAGAAAAAGAAGCTTGAAAACAGCACAGCACCTACCCCAAAGTTGTTCCCACCAAGAACAGTCTTTTGGTCTTTCCTTCCCCTCCCAGAAGACCTGGAAGGCCTTGAGGCCTTGGCTCTGTTGCTGCTTCTACCAGCGCCCTCCCCAGCCACACAGGGATCAATGGATGGGAAAATCGCTCTGTTCAAACAGGTGTCACTGTTCTAAACCTACAGTCTCATTTCCTGATTGTGTCTTAATCTGCTTGTCCGTGGTGAAAGTTGATTTCTTGCACATTCTTGTATCAGTGGGAATTTCTGCCCCTGGCTGACAGGCATTATGGGCTGGCTTTGACATACAGCCCCACAGGACCTGAACAGCCTCTATTCTTTCCCAGTCCTGAAAGGGAGCTTTGTGCCAAGAATTCATTAAACTGCACTGCACAGCCCCTTCATAAATGGGGCTCGATAATGAACAGTCGATTTAACTGCAAAAGCTGCTGGAGCTGTTAAATTAAAGGGAAATAAAGTGCACTTTAGACTCAGTCTGCCAGAAGAAACGGTGACCTAAAAGGAAAATCTTCATTTTTATTGAAGTTTTTATAAAGTTTAATATGTCCAGGAAGCTTTCTTGTGACAGTCAACAAGACAGACTGACTCAGAACGTAGAATGCACTTTTTATTCACCAGCATCATCCCAAAGTGAGTCTCAGGCTCTTAGGGGTTGTAAGGAAATAATCTAACTTTGAGGAAGAAATATCAGAAGACTCCGCAATGTGCCACACGAAAAGTGGGTTTAAAAAAAAATTTTTTTTAGAAAATATTTTAAGACCAGGCTTTTCTTTCATTCTTTGAATATTTGAAGCACTAGGTGTTGTTCTCTCCCACCTTCCTGATCTCTTTCAGGGAGGAGCCCCAGCTGTTTCTCTTCATACTACAGCTCACACATATTTTGTTTAAACATCTGACTCAGTAGCCTCTCTTTTAGGTTTGAGATTTCAGAAGTTTGCATAAGTACCTCAAAGAACTTTCTTTTCAGCTTCATCTTCTGAGTTATAGAACTTTTTAGCATGGTAAGATAGAACTTCTACTCACATAGGCTGGGATGATGTAGTTCTCAGTAACTCTTATGTGCAAAAAGCAAAGGCCACTGTCCTTTGGCAGGGAAAATAACCATATGGTCATCTTAGCTTTGCTCTACTAAGCTGCTGTGGACTAAAAAATCTTAACATGTTCCCCCATCCTTCATGTTTTCAGATCTTTATAGAGAATCTGCTCCTGGGGACATTATAGGGATCACAATCCTAGTCCAGGCCTTTTCTGGTTTTTGTCGGAAGCATCATTTTAGCATCAAAAATGATAAAGTCGCTATCTTAAAATGTAAAGAGAAACCTGAAATACTATGTGAGATAAATAAAGGCCCACTTCCACCCTCCTAGTTCAGTGTCACTGGAATCCAAATACAGATTTTCAGTGGCAAAGCTGTATAGAAAAGACAAAACTTTCTAAGTTGTTTTATATTCTCCTTCCCTCTGAAACCTGTTTTAAATTAAATTCTAAGCCATCAATTTAAATTTTTAGGATTATTCATTAGGCTATTCAAAGCCACCTTGAAAATATCCTCAAGTTCAAAAATATGAATCCCTGTGTGTATTTATTCTTAATAATAACTATGATATTCCACTAATTAATATTTTATTCTTTGCCCATCTACCACTAATGAGTCATGGTCAAACAAAATAAATGGTGGACGCTCTGCACTGTAAAATTCTGGGTTCTTAATTAAACTGCAGCCAATGACCATGTCTGGAATGGAAGTTGCCCACTGTGATCACTGATAGTAATTAGGGCCTACACCTGCAGTAGGGCAAACTCACCTTCCATTCAAGGGTGCCAGAAGGAATTTCAGTCAACACGGAGATGCAGGTAGACATACTTCGACTCCCTCCACAACCATAAGAAGAAATATGACTACCTTAAAGCTAAAAACAACCAGAACTACCAAAAGATACAACTGCATGGAGGTCCAACAAACAAAGATATAAAGAAGCAATACTCATCCAGACAGGTAGAGCAAGGGCAGAGAGGACACAGTGTAGCAACTCTGGTGGCTGTGGTGGCAGCAGCAGCCCCAAAGCAGTGGCTGTGGCCAGCTGGTGGAAAACACAGACACACATTATAAATGTAACAGGAACACCTGTAGAGCAATCAGCCCCAGACCAGACTGAGTAACTTATGGTTCCAGCCCCAGGGAAAAGAAAGCTTCATTGCTTCTGACTGTGAAAACCAGTGGGGCTTGGAGTGACAGAAGAAACTGCCAGTCTCTCAGCAGAATCCATTTGTTTAAAGGGCCCCCATGGTCCTAGAAAGTCTGCAGACCCATCCACTCTGGGAATCATCACCAAGGCAATAGTTAGAGGGGTGCCAATCCCATACAGGAAGCAGGAAAAGTGCCTAGAAAAGGGGAGGGTGCTAAACAAGTGGAATTTTTCCCTCTTGGACCCCTCCCCCACATACAGCACCATAATGTGGTGAAATGAGTCACCCACATTGACAAATATCTAAGGCTCCACCCCTAATTATGTAACTGGTGTGACAGCTCTACCTAAGACACAGAGGTAGATACAGGAGGCTATCAAATTGAGGAGACAAAGCATTATGGCCCAAAAGATGGAGCAGATCAAGGTTCCAGTGGGAGAAGTAAGTGACGAGGAAATAGGCAACCTAACAGATGCAGAGTTCAAAACGATGGTGATAAATGTGCTCACAAACTTGGCAGACATGATTTAAGTGTGCAAAGCACATGAAAGAAGAAGTGAAGGCTATGCTAAGTGAAGCAAAAGGAAATCCACATGAAATCAATGGTGAAGGGAAGAAAACCAGGGTTCAAATCAATGATTTGGAACATAAGGAAGAAATAAAGTCAACCAGTACAGAATGAATAACAAGAACTTATTTTTAATGAGGAGAGGATTAGAAATCTCTGGGATGACTTTAAATGTACCAACATCCAAATTATAGAAGTACCAGAAGGAGAGAGGAAGAGCAAGAAATTGAAAACTTATGTGAAAAATAATGAAGGAAAACTTCCCTGGTTTGGTGAAGGAAATAGAAATACAAGTCCAGGAAGCACAGAAAGTCCCAAACAAGCTAGACCCAAAAAGGACCACACCAAGGCACATCATTTAAAATGCCAAACGTTAAAGAGAGGATCTAAAAGGCAGCAAAAGTAGAGAGTTACATACAAAGGAGTTCCTATAAGACTATTTCTCAAAAGAAACTTTGCACGCAAGAAGACCCTGGCAAGAAGTATTCAAAGTGATGAAAAGCAAAGACCTACAACTAAGATTACTTTATCCAGCAAATGGAAGGGTAGATAAAGTGCTTCAAAAACAGGGTAAAGCTAAAGGAGTTCATTGTTATCAAGCCATTATTATATGAAATATTAAAGGAATTTAAGTAAAAGAAAAAGATAGAAATTATGAACATTAAAATGACAACCAACTCACAACTATCAATAACAGAATCTAAAACATAATAACAAAAACAAAGTAAACAACAAAAATAGGTACAGAATCATAGGTATGGGGAGCATTTGGAGGGTTATCAGCTGGAAAGGGAAAGAGGAAAATATGGGGAAATGATACAGGGATTAAGAAGCATAAATGGTAGGTGCAAAATAGATAGGGGGATGTTAAGAATAGTATAGGAAAAGGTGAAGCCAAAGAACTTACATGCACAACCCATGGACATGAATTAAGGGGGTTCGGATTCCTGGAGGGAAGGGGAGTACTGGGTGGAGGGAAAGAAAGGGATAAAAACTGGGACAACTGTAAGCATAATCAATAAACTATACCTAAAAAATAAAGATTGCCAGAGTACAAACTGGCTATACCACCCTGTGTGGGTCGTGGAGGCCTGGTAACATGTTGACATTTATCAGTGATATAAATATTAATTAAGAAATACACATTAGACCAGTCCAACTTTTGCACATGGATCAGCCATTCAAATACACTCTTCTACTTACAAGTTATCTCGACACAAACAATTATAACCTGTTCAAAAAATATTTAGCCCTGAAGATGGGAGATAAGAGGACTTTGAGAATCTATGTAGATTCAACCACAGACAGACTACAGATAAAGATGGATGTTAGTTTGTTACACATCATCTAAACGAAAATGACCAGAACATTGATGGTGATCAAAATCAATGCACGGCAGGAAGTATGTTTCTCTAGGATTCAGAACACTCCTTAATTATTCTACTTACTTTAATGACTAAAATTTTATGCGCCTTTTTTATTACCAGTGTGTAATCTTTCTGAGAAAAAGAAAGAAGTTATCCTCAGTGCCTATGGGACAATTCTAAAAGGTATAAACATATGCAAAATGGAAAATACCAGATGGAGAAGAAGGGAAAAAAGGAATAGAAAAAAAGTTGAAGCAATGTTTGAGAATTTGTCCCCACTTAATTTCAACTTCAAATGTCAGATTCAGGAAGGTCAGAGAACACCAAGAAGGATAAATGCCGAAACAACGACAATAAGATACTACACTTAGGCCTTTCATTTTGAAATTATAGGAAATGAAAGATAAATATAAATTCTTGAAAGAACCCAGAAGAAAATCACCTTACTATTCTAACACTAATCAAAGGAAAGTGGAAGTAGCTATATTAATTTCACACAGAGAAGACAATTAGGAATATCATCAGTGATAAATTGAGGCTTTGCATAATAATAAAGGGATTAATTCTCTAAGAAGACACAATAGTCCTCAACATCTATGCATCTTATAATAACACAGTGTCAAAATGCTTGAGGCAAAACTGATAGTACTGCAAGGAGAAATGAATGAATCCATTATTATACTTTGAAAGTTCAATATCTCTATATCAGTAATGTCCAGATTCAGCAAGAAGACATGTTTGAACTCAACAATACCATCAATCAATTGCCTATAATGAACATCTATAGACTACTTCATCCAACATCAGCAAAATGCATATTTCTCTCAAGCTTACATATTGCATTCACCAAGGTAGACCATGTTATGGACCATAAAATACACCTAACAAATTTAAAAGAATAAAAGTCATATAATATCTGTTCTCATATCTAATGGAATTAAACTAAAAATCAATAACAGAAAGATAGTTGGAAAATCTCCAAATAGTTAGAGATTGAACAATACACTTTTAAATAACATATGGGCCAATAAGAAATCTCAAGAGAACTAAAAGAATATTTTGAACTGAAAATTAAAACACAGTCTATCAAATTTGTAGTATACAGCAAAAGCACTGGATAGAAGGAAATTTATAGCATTGAATGCATTAACCACATAACAAGAAAGGACTAAAATCAATCATTTAAGTTTCCACCTTAGAGAACTAGAAAAATAAGAGGAGATTAAATCCAAAATAAGTAGAAGACAAGAAATAATAAAAATTAGTTATGTCTAAAGAAACCCAAAACACTGATTTGAAACAATACATGCACCCCTATGTTCATTGCAGTGTTTTTTACAATAGCAATGACTTGGAAGCAGTCCAAGTGCCCATCAATAGATGAGTGTAAAAAGATGTTGTGGTACATTTACACAATGGAATACTACACAGCCATAAAAAGAAGGGATACTTACCTTCTGTTACAGCTTCGACAGACCTAGATTAAAACAAGCCAGTCAGAGAAAGACAAATGTCATATAATTTCACTTGTATGTGGAATATGATGAACAAAATAAACATAAAATAGAAAAAGACTCATAGATAAAGAGAACAGACCAACAGTTTTTGAGGTGGAGGTGGGGACTGGTAAAATAGTTGAAGGGATTAAAAAAACACTCATAGACACAGGCATCCACACAGTGATCACCAGAGGGAAATGGCATGGGGGCAAGTAGAAGAAGGCAAAGGGAAAATAAATGATGACAGAAGATAACTAAACTGTGGGTGGTAAATGAACAATATAATATGTAGGTAATGTATTATAGAAATATACACTTGAAACCTATTTAATTAACCGACGTAACCATGATAAATTCAATAAAAATATTTTTAGAACATTAGAGTAGACATCAATGAAATTGAAAACAGGAAGTCAAGGGATAAATATAATGAAACCTCTTAAGCAGGTTCTTTGGCAAGAGCAAAAGCATAGGTAACCTTTATCCAAATTAATTAAGAAAAAAAGGAGGCCATAAATTACTAATACCAGAAGTGAAACAGGAGACATCACTCAGGATCCCATGGATATTAAAAGTTAGTGAAGCGCCCTGGCTGGTAGCACAGTGGATAAGGCACTGGCCTGCAAACTCAAAGGTCGCTGGTCCGATTCCCCAGCCAGGGCACATAACAAGGTTGCCAGCCAGATCTCCAGCCAGGTCTGTAGCTGGAGGTGGGTGAAAGGCAACCATACATTGATGTCTCTCCTCTTCTCTACCTCTCTCCCTTCCCCTCTCTCTAAAAATAATAAATAAAATATTTTAAAAATAAAATATTTTTTAAAAAGTTAATGAAGAAAGACAGTGAACAACTCTATGCTCACACATTTGATAACCTAGATAAAAATGGATCATTTTCTTAAATGATACACTCTTCCAAAACTCACATAAGAAGAAATAAACAATTTGAATAAGCCTATATCTATTAAAGAAATCAAATCAATGATTAACAACTATCCTAAACAAGAATCATCAGTCTGATACAATAAAGCACTGGCCCTGCATGATGGTGAGTGATGCAGACAAGCACAAGTAGAGTACAAGAAAGAGTCAAACAGTTTCTGTCTGGAAAAGCTGTCATCTGTGATTTGATAAACATGAAGGAAATCACAGAAGCCTACTTTGGCAAGTCTGTTGCCAATGCTGTTGTCCAGTATCACATTACTTCAATGGCTCTCTGCATCAATGCAGTCATTAAGTCAATGGGTTTAGAATCATCAAGGATCCAAATGCTGTTGCTATTGCTTATAGCTTAAACAAAAAGGTTAGAGCTGAAAGAAGTGAGCTGATCTTTGACTTAGGAAGTAGCACTTTTGATATGTTAAACCTCACTATTAAAGATGGAACCTTTGAGGTTAAATCTACAGCTGGACACAGCTACTTAGGTGGAAAAGACTTTGACAACCAAATGGTCATTTTATTGCAGTGTTCAAGCACAAGCATAAGGACAAGGTGAATGTGAGAACAAGGGGAATGTCCATTACTTCTGTACTGCTTGTGAATGTGCTAAGAATACTCTCTCTTCCAACACCCAGGCCAGTATTAAGATTGATTCACTGTATGAAGGAATTAACTTGCATGCATCCATTACCTATACTCAATTTGAAGAACTGAATGGTCATTATTCTGTGGCAAACTGGATACTGTACAGAAAGTTCTTCAGGATGTCAAGTTAGACATACCACAAGTTCATGACATTGTCCCAGTGGATAGTTCTACTCATATCCTCATGATTCAGAAATGTCTAGAGGACTTCTTCAATGGGAAGGAGATGAATGGGAATATTAACCCTGATGAAGCTGTTGCTTATTGTGCAGCTGTCCAGGAAGTCCTCCTATCTAGAGACAAATCTGCAAACACTGGATATTTGCTGCTTTTGAGTATTACTTCTTTTTCTCTTAGCATTGAAACTACTGACAGTCATGACTTTCTGCATCAAGCACAACACTACCAATCCTACCAAGCAGATGCTGACCTTCACCACTGCCTCTAACCATTAGATGGGTGTGCTCATTCAGGTTTACAAATGTGAATGCACCATAACCAAGGATGACAACCTACTTGGCAAGTTTGAACTCACAGTCTTACCTCCTGCACTCCATGGTCTTCCTCAGATTGAAGTCACTTTTGATACTGATGTCAATGGCAACTTCAATGTCTTTGCTGTGGATAAGAATACAGGAAAAGAGAACAAGATTACCATCACTATCCACAAGAACTGTTTGAGCAGAGAAGACGGGGAATAATGTATGGTCCAAGAAGCTGAGCAGTACAAAGCAGAAGGTGAGAAGCAGTGCGACAAGGCATCTTGCAAAAATTCACTTGAATTCTTTGCAATTATTATAAAAGCAACTACTAAAAATGAAAAAACTTCTGAAAGAAGCTCAATGATGAGGATCAACAGAAGATTCTGAACAATGTAATGAAAACACCAATTGGCTTGATAAGAATCAGATTGCAGAGATGGAAGAATTTGAACATTAGCAGAAAGAGCTATCTGCAATCCTATCATTCTCACCCTGTGCTAGAGCATAAAAGGTAAGCTGGAGAAAGGCCTGATGGCTTCAGCACCCCCATCTGGTGGTGCCTCTACTGGGCCTATCAATGAAGAAGCTAATCAAGGCAACCTAAACATACATTTACTTTTTGTTCCAGACACAGCATTGAAAGACCCAAATATGTAGCCAATTCTCTGCCAGTTTTACAGCTGAGCTGTTATAGTAAGTAACTGGGCATTCTCAACACTTAAGAAAAGAATATGTGTGCAGGGACTGAAAATAACCTTGCACTTTCTAAGCACAGTATTGTAAGTGAAAATAGAATGTCTTAAACTGTATTTGAAATTGGCATCAAGAAAAAAAAGTAAAAACAAAACAAACAAACAAAAAGACACACCAACATACAAACCACAAATTTTTACTCCTTTCAGAATCAATTTTGTTTTAATGACATAGGACAAATATATGAAGGTATGTTTCCCTAGGGCCTCATTGGTGTTAATTATGAGGATGGATATTTGAGGGTGCATGTCATACTAAGCACTGATGACCAGTGACTGTGCTGTAGACATTTTTTTTTACTAAATGCATTTTGTATGTATTTATGATGTGTGAGGCCTCTAAAGTGTGGGATCCAAGCAAGGACCCATCTTCCCCTGATATTATAGGTATTATTATTAAACCCATTTAAAGTGTGAGACAACGAGGACTGATTTTATCAGTGAGCATAAAATGTAGGAAATAGAAATATTTCTAGGGATTTCCAGCAGAACAGGATTTAACATACAAATTATAAGTTCACAAAATGATAGCAAGGCCTAGAACATGGAGATGGAAAGCTACATTCTCCATTTCAACAGTCAAGAAAAAATTACACACAAATAAAGTTGGACTTCATTCAAGAGAGACTGGGTATAGGTATGTACATTTGATATATAGGAGATGAAAAAGTTTTCATCCAATGGTTCTTTTGGTCAATAAAATGAGGCAGCTGAGAAGACTAGCAGGTAGAATTTTTGAGGAAATGAAAAGGTATGAAAGTGGATGTGGAGCTCATTCAAGAGAATAGAGCAAATGCCAGACAGCATTTCAGATTCAATTGATGATGTTAATCATTAATTTATGGGCAACTTAATCTGTCTAGTTATGTGCTCTTTATTTTCATTACCCTAACCAAGTTATATATCTGCTTTTCAGTTTCATATTCCAAAGTAGAGGTGATAAGATTATGCATAACATTGCTTTGTGAAACTCAGTACTTGGTGGAAACACCCTAGTCCTAGCCCAAGTCCAATGTTCACCAGAGAATAATCTCAGTTTCATCAAGTTCTTCTACTTTAAGCACCTCTGTTCATCCTTCCTCTAACCAAAACCACCTTCAGCTTCCAGCTCTCAGCTCCTGAAGGAAAAATCCAACAGCTATGACAGACCACTAGAGACCCACCCCACAGCAGAGGCAAAGGTAAGTCTGGAGACCCAGCCAATGAAGGGAATCAGTCCTAAAGTTGAAGGAGAAGGCAATTTGAATAAAGGACCAAGTTAGTGTTCTGTTCCAGTGCACAGGTTCTATTGCACAGAGGAGGTGTGGATGGACAGAGCTCTGTTTTTTGACAGGAAGGAAGAGAAAGAGGACAAAGGAGGGAAGAGGGGTAGAACTGTAGAGGTTAGTATGAAATAATTATGGTAATTAAAAAGCCTGGAGGTCTGTTTGCCAGGATTTTGAGGTGGGAAGTCTCTTCCTAGGTGTCTGCATTTTACTATTTAATCAGTGGTGCCTAGATCAGTGATCTTCTAAATACAGTGTATATGCCCCAGAGGGTGTGGAAAGACTCTCCAAGAGCATGCAGGTAGGGTTAACAAGATGCATGTAGATCTTCTCCAGCCCTATATGAACTCTTTCTTAAAATAGTTAGAGAGGCTTATTTACCATTCTATCTTTCATATTGTATTTCGTTTATTTTAAAAAGCAAGGAATAGCCTTTCTCTCCTCTCCCATTCTTTTATTTCTTTTTCTTTCTTCCCCTTACTGAACAACCCAGCCTTAAAGTGCTGAGGTAAGGAAGAATGAAGTCAACATCTGTGCTGGCAGTACAGTGGGACAGGGTGTAGAAGGGGAACGGAGGTGGCCCACAGCAAGTGTCAGAGTCCAGGTGGTGAAGGGAAACCAACCCATGGAGGCAGCGTGAGGTGGGGAGGTGAAAGTCCATGTGGGAAGGGAGCTCTCTGATGAACTTTGGAGTCAGAGCACAGTGGAGAATGGGGTAGGACGTACCAAAACCCAACAAGGTAAGGAGGCTTCCCTATAGAGGGAATGCCTGGCACAGTGTTGGAGAGGATTGAGGAGAGCATTCATGGAAGACAAGAGGTTGAAACAGATGTGAGAAACTGGCTTCATACGGGGATGGGGAGGGCTGACTAAAAAAATAACTATATTACGGATCAAGAGCCAGGATTCTCAGTCTCAGAAAAGAAAGTTAGAAACACTAAAAGCATTTAGTGGAGGTGGAAGGGGGAGACTAAAATGAAATTACCAGCTGGTGATTTCAGTGTAGCTTGAGTGAATTCCCTGAAGGGTTTCCCAAGAACATCAGAGGGATCAAGCAAAGTTTGATTGACAGGTCTCAAAGTGGTCTAAATCCCTGCTCTTAGAAAGTAAACCCCCTAACTAGAGCTGGTGTGCTGCTACTTGAGAGTTGCCCAAGAGAACCTCAATCTACCCTGTCATCCTTCAGCTCCTCCTGAGACTTTATAGAACAATAAGTTGTTCTTGCTTTCCTTTTCTCAAAACCAGTTTTCTTGGGTTCCACCACAAATATGTCATGTGTGGCATGGAAGAAGTGCAAAGGGACTATTGCAGAATTGTATTTAACATTTTAATTTTGAAGTGTTTCTTTTTTTAAATCAATGTTTTATTGGCTATGCTATTACAGTTGTCCCAGGTTTTTCCCCCTTTGCTCCCCTCCACCCAGCCTAGGAAGCTCTTTATTTTGCTTTCCATTTGAACAGAGAGCTTTGCTGGATAGAGTAGAGTTAGTTAAAGGTCTTTGCTTTTCATTACCTGGAATAATTTGCAGCAGTCCTTTCTGGCTTGTAGTGTTTCTGTTGAGAAATCTACTGATAGCCTTACCAGATCTCCCTTGTATGCTACTAGCCGTTTCTCTTTTCCTGCCTTTGCAGTGAGTTTCTATAAAGGCATTTTAGTCAAGACTTAGCTATTTGAAAAGCTCAGCACTAATAGCCCCAAACTCTTTGCTAAGATTTTCTATCAGCTCTCTCAACAGCTTCTGAGGTCTCTTCATTGTTTCCATAATGTCCCTGCCATTGTGGGGGAGCTGGCTCTGTTTTGTTGGTGGTAAGAGGAACCAGATAAGTTTTTCTTATCTAAATGGGATAGCTTCCATAAAATTTTGTCCCTAACTTGTCATTTTGTACTTTCAAGAGATTTAGAAACAGGCTTCCACTTAGTTGAAGGTACATTGTACTAGTACAGATACCTGTAGGACTTTATGTTCCACCCTTAAGCCTGTCTTACCCTTGTTTTTCCACCAGTTAAGTCCTTCAGATGGCTTTGCAAGATGAGCAGCAGCAAATGGGAAGAGGAACTTCCGGCAATCTCTGTTTGGTGGCATTGACTATGCGCTCTGCTTGATTGACTACCTAGATTTAGTCTTTAGCCAACTGTACTGGCTGCAGTTGCCCTTCAGGAAAAGGATCCCATAGAGCAACAGGAAAGGTTCAAAATGCAGGTGCTCAGGCAGCCCAAATGTGGCCCTATCTGGGGTGAATTGGCAGAACAAGGAGGCCAGGCCAAGATTCCTGGTGGAGCTCAAAACAGAAGCACTCATACCCTGTTCTCACTTACATCAGCTATTTTTTGTCACTTTATAAATGAAAGATAAGGAAGAGCTGTTAGGTTCTTTGAATACAATTTAAAAGGATGGGAATGAAAATGATTTTAAATTTTTTATCACCTACTTATGCAATTAACATATCTCACCAATGGGGGCTATCAAAAAATTGAAGAGATCAATTTTCTGAAGTCATTTCAAGTATATAATCAGAAACCAAAGGCTATATTTATTGAAGCAACTTCAAAAAATATAAAGATTTAAGATGTTTAGATGTATTCCTTCTAAATTAATATTTAACATTGTTCTTAATAATTTCTATTTCATTTTTCTTACAATTACATAATATTTTTAAAATATCTTTTCCATGAAGCCTATATAGCCTAATCCTCTTCCAGTTTACTACAGTTTGCCCAACAAATAGCATCATTATCATTTTCCCTGTGTGCTGTTATGTTAAAAAGGTTGAGAAGAGCTGCATAATTTATGGAGAAGTAACATATGGTCATCCCTGCAGTTGCTTCCATGATCCTTAACACCCTGCACAATTATATACCACATGCCTCTACTGGCTCTGGATCCATTCCCCACATGTATAGCTCATTTCTCTCTTCCTAAAGAGACCAGGCCTTTGGAAAGCTATCCCCTCCATGCCCTGGGCCAACCCTTCCTAGACACTCTCTGAGCAGCAATATCTCTGAGTCCTGGGCCCTAGGCAGCTAACTCTACAGCCATGACCACCAAATTCCAAGTTGTAGTGGTTGTTGAGGTGTGTTACAGCCCCTTCCTTAGCACCACTAATGATTTACATGTTCTAGTGGGGGACCTGGCTTGGGGAAAGAAAGAGGCAGCAAACAATCAAAACCGCCTGCTTTTTCCATTGGTCCAAGGGAGGGTCCTAAGCTCCTGGTTTCTCTAGAAGCAGGGTCCTACCACTGGATCATCAGACATTATGTACAGAAGATGTACATGTGGGAGTGAGTCATCAGTATGGAGGAGGTAGCTGGGCTCATGAGTACCCTGCGTAGTCTTGAAAATTGAGGGTCCCAAAAAGGTGTAGAAAAAGAAGCAAGAATCTTATTCTGCTCCTCCCCTTAGTCCCATATATAAGATGTGCCCCCTACCTGCCCAAGAGTGAGAGACCTAAATTCTTTTATTTCTCTGCCCCTTGAGTCTCAGATTTCTCCTTTTATCTCTCTCCTCTTTACAGTGTTTTCCTCCTTTTCCAACGTGCCATCAGCACAAAGCCTCGGAGTCACCCGGCCTCAGTCATGTGAGAAGATAGCAAGTCTCTACAATGTATCATGGGGGCCTCATCTCACTCTACCTCCAGGTGCTCGTATTGGCTGCAGGTAGGAATCCTTATGGTAGCCTCTACTTTTCTGATATGTAAGGAGAAGGAAAAAGAAAAAGGGAGAGAAGCTGGAAGAAAAGTTTGACAAAATAAATAGAAATAATATGAAATTCTGGGGAAAGTAAAGGAGTTAATTTTATTCCATTTACTAAGTACCAGGCAGTGTACTAGGCATTTTTAGTCTAGGCTAAACTCTAGACCTAGACTCTAGTCTCCTGGTCCAGGTCTACTAGTGTATATATATATTTGTGTGTGTGTGTGTGTGTGTGTGTGTGTGTGTACACTTCCATACAAATGTGCATGTGGTAGGACAAAGGTTGAGAGAAAGTGAAAGAGCCCAGATACCCCTATTTTCTCATCCCAAGTTCATGGCAAACAGTATTTATAACACTCAAACATTTTTACCATTGAGTTGCTTCAGATTCTTTCTCAACACAGTTACCCAACTATCCACTCCAGAGCAATCTGAGTTCCCGTGTGGTCCCTCCCTCCTAAGGACAGGGACAGAACCTGACCTAAGGAGGTAGCAGGTCTATTCCTATCTGCGGCAGTTACACTCCTCAGCTCCCTCCCCAGGGTGAGTGAAGGGAGGAGACTAGGGCCCAATATTTAAAGAGGCCCTGGTTCTCAGGATCGTGCCTGCACTTATACCCTGAAAGCAAGCACCTTTGAAAAAGTTGTGCCCTGAGTCCTTTGCTTGCAACATCAGCCAGGCCCAAATCTCCTACTTCCAACATCTCCAGCTCCCTTCTAGTTCTGTCAGTATATTCAGGTTGGAAAAGAGACCCACATGCCCCAAGATCCAGAAACCATCTGCTTTCAGCCCTCATTCCCAGAACTTCGTTAGGATGGAAATAGCCAGTCATGTATATGATCAACCCTCCTTCATCTGCCCAAATCCTGCCCCCATGCCACCCTTACTCTCTCTGTCCTCTTTTTAGGAGCATCACATGCTGAGGGACCCTATGAACCCTTGGTGGCCACGCTGGGTGGTGAAGTTGAGCTGCCCTGCTCACTCTGGCCTCCTCAAAATATTGAAAATATGCAAATAAGCTGGACCAGATCCCTACCCTCCCAGGTGGTGCACCTGTATGAGGATGGGAGGGACAAGCCTGAGGAAGCCATGGAAGAATATTTGGGAAGGACAGAGCTTGTGAGAAATGTCATGGATAAGGGGATTGCGACCCTGAAAATCTTCAATGTCCAACTCTCTGACAGTGGGTCATATCGCTGTGCATTCCAACATGGCTCCTTCCACACGGATACAATGATGGAGTTGAAAGTGGAAGGTAATAACTCACAATTATCTCCTTGACATTCCACATGGGTGAGTTTATTCTGGGATGGGCTTCTTTCTCTGATGCAATTTTCATGGGAAATATAAAGAAGTCATAGGAGAAAGGAAGGTGGCCAGTACTCACCCCATTACTTGATAAATCACCACTGCAAGCTAGATCAAATATAATTAAGACTCATAGTGGAGTCAAGAAACAGGCAGGACCATTTGTTTTGGATTGTGTTGGACTCTTCTATAGCCTAGAAGTCTAGGTCCCCATCCTTTGTTGACAAGACATCTTCAGAACCTCAGTTTCCTGCTCTGTACATTGAGGTCAGTCAGCAGAAAAAGCTCTTCAGAAGCAGGAGAGGGATATGTGTGCAGGAAAATGAGATTAGGACCTGATTTCTCTCTTTCTCTTCCCAGTTCTTGGCTCACATCCTCAGTTACCTGTGGAAGTCACTAAGTCCAAACAAGCCCAATTACAGCGAAAGTCAGAGGGCTGGTTCCCTCAGCCAAAGGTCCAGTGGGTTGACTCTGAGAGAGTAGAAAGTTCAGCTGGGTCTGAAACCTATACCCAGGAGAAAGATGGTTTGTTCTATGTAACAACATCACTGTATTCAGAGAACCTTCTCAGAAGAATCTGATATGTTCTGTCTGGAACCCAGTACTGAATCAGAAAAAGGAAGACTGTTCATAGTACATCAGTTATCTCTCTCCCCTCACTGTGCCCCACACAATGGGCTTTGATGCTTACACTTCATAGCAGTGGCAGCTCAAACCACATATGCTTGGTTCGTTCTCCTCATCACACCCTCACCAGTCTTGCTGCCAGAACCCAACTTCCCCCCTCTATTTACGTTTAACCTTCTCCCATCTTTTCCTGATCCAATTTTCCAGTCTTTACCTATTTAACTTTTTCATGAAATTTCACTTTCTTACCTTAGTCCATTCAGCCTGGCATAACACAATACTGCAGACTAGGTAGCTTATAAACAACAGGAATTTACCTCTCACAGTTCTGGAGGCTGGAAGTTCAAGACTAGGGTGCCAAACCCTGGCTGGTAGCACAGTGGATAAGGCGCCGGCCTGCAAACCCAAAGGTCGCAGGTTCGATTCCCCAGCCAGGGCACAAAACAAGGTTCCAAACCAGGTCTCCAGTCAGGTCTGTGGCTGGAGGCAGGTGAAAAGCAACCATACATTGATGTCTTTCTCCCTCTCTGCCTCTCTCCCTTCCCTTCTTTATAAAAATAATGAAATAAAATATTAAAAAAATAATAAAATAAAATAAAGACTAGGGTGCCAGCACAGTCAGCTTCTGGTAAAAGCCTCCTTCTAGGTTGTAGACAACCAACCACTCCTTGTGGTCTCACATGCACAGTAGAAGGGGCTAGGGAGCTCCACAGGGATTGGGGGGGGGGTCACTTGTATATGGACACTAATCTTGTTCATGACCTTAGACCTCACATTGGGTGTTGGAATTTCAACATGTACATTTTGAGGGACACAAACATTCAAACCATAGAACTCCACCAAAAACCACTTTCAGACTTTCTTCTTACTAGCTCTCTAATGGGCCAAATCTCTCCTGCTTCTCATCTTACAAATTTCTCTTCAATCCAAATCAGTGTAGCTGAACAACATACTCAGTTCTCAATCTCTTAGCCCAGAACTACTATATTTCCAGAGAGAGAGGGCAAATTACGCAAGTCTTAATTTCGACTCCATTTTTCTCTACTTGCTCTCATTTCTGGACTTGTCATCCTGTATAATTGCTCCATCTCTGACTTAAATTCCAAGTTGTAGATTTCTGATAGGAATATAGTGGCATAAGTCAGTGTGTTGCTCTGAACATTGTACTCCATTTATATGTGGTAGTCATTCAATTATTCTTCATCTGGATAACTACTGCCAATTGTCTAGTCCTGGATGAAATATTACTTCCTTAGAAAGTCTCATTTTTCCTGCCCCTCCAGCCAAATTAGGTTCCAGTGTTACTCTTCTTTGTAGCACCCTGTTGTATTCATAACACATACTAAAACAAATGCAATTTGTTTATTGTTAATGTCACTCAATATGCAATAAGTTTTTGAAGGGAGGGGGCCTGGTTATTTTTAATCATTTTAAACTCACTGTCTCATACAGTAGTAGAGGGAACAAAGAAAGCATTGGGTAAGTGTTTGTTGTTAAGAGGCTCAATAAAGAGAGAAAGAGAGGCATTTTGAATGGCGTTTCCATGTGGACACTGATTCACTAAAGTTAATGACAGACCTTGGTCTGGAGGGTGGCATGGTGACAGGGTCTGGTGTGTCAATGAATGAGGAGAATGACCAGGAGACCAGGAAGGGGGAAGAAAAGGGTTGTGCTATGAAACAACACTCAATAGAGAGATTTTTACATCCACAAGTTTTTTTTTTAATTTAATTTAATTGTTGTTGTATTATATCCATCCCCTTTTTACTCCCCTCTGTCCCCTTCCTTATCCACCCACTCCCCAACAAAGTCAATCCCATTTGTTGTCCATGTCCATGGTTCTTCCATACTAGGTTCTTGTCTATACTGCTCCTCTTTATTGCCTCTTCCTCCCCACTTACATCCTCAAGTTTTAAGTTGTGACACAGACTAACTCACTCACATCATCTGATTTGAATCAATCTCCCGCTGTTCCCTATACCACCCACCCAAACTTTTCCTCTAGGCCCTCTAGAAGCTTATTCCATTGAGAGTAACTCCCAGGACACCTTCTATCTCTTCCCTCAAATTCCACCTACCACCCTGGCTAGTGTGGCTTAGTAGATTCCATGTCAGCTTGTCAACCAGAAGGCTGCCAGTTCAATTCCTAGGCATGCACACACTTGGATTGTAGTCCAGGTCCCCATGTGGGGCCTGCAAGAGGCAACCACACATTAATGCTTCTCCCCTTCTCTTTTCTCTCCTTTACCCTCTCTCTAAAAGTAAATAAATAAAATATATATTTTAATTTTCTCTACCAGCCCTGGCTATTGGCACAGTGGATAAGGTGCAGGCCTGCAAACCCAAAGGTCACTGGTTTGATTCCCAGTCAGGGCACATAACCAGGTTGCAAGCCAAGTCCCCAGCCAGGGCTCCAGCTGGAGGCAGGTGAAAGGCAACCATACACTGATGTCTCTCTCCCTCTCTCCCTTCCCCTCTCTCTGGAAATAATAAATAAAACCTTTTAAAAAATTCCCTCTACCTACTTACTTACCTTAATAAAAAGCAAAATTTCCCTTAGGAATCCTACTTTCCTGGCATTGCATTCAATTATCAGGACCAATTCCAGCCCTTTGTCCTCTTCCAATCATCTATAAATACTTCCAGTTTTTTAAGGTTTTTGTCATAAGCCAGTCACTTATAGTCTGTCTACCTCTCTACCCCAATACCTGTCATCACCTTAGATTACTTCCTGACCAAAGAGACAGTTCATGTAACACACTAGCATTTCTATTTTATGAATGTCACATTTTCACCATTATACATTAATCCACACAGTTATTCAACAAATATTTATTGAGCCACTTTTATGAACCAGCACAATACTTAACACTGAGATGCCATCATTGCTAAATGATGGTCTATACTCATCCAACTTACACTCTAGGAAGAGAAAATCTTTGATGGGTAGATGGGCACCACAGTATCACTAACATCTATCACTGAATGGAGCACCTAAGTGAAATTTAATACATATTCTTTGAATGAATTAAACTTACTTATAATTTAATGTTTGGAGGAAGCAATGAAAACACAAAGGAGAGATGGATTATGGAAAGGGAAGAAATCTAAGTGCAATTTTCAAAATACTAAAAACATAACTCTCATAAAAATATACAGAAATCAGGGACCATAATTATAATTAACTCATAAGGGAGAGAAAGTGGATAATAAAGCTGTTACAATATCAGTGAAAAAAACTCAATGCTAAAGGAAGACTGCCAAGTTAATGTTCTATAGCTCAATAAAACCATAATAAAGTTTTATTTCCCAAGTCACATGATCCCTTGACAAATTTATTAGAAAACGTTTTAGCATGACACTAAAAAGACATGGAACTTGTTTTTCCCTTATTTGAGACAATATTGCACCTGATGATGAAGAGAGAATAGAGTCAGCCAGTGAGAATGGCAGAGGGAAAGGCAGCAAGTGTCCCAGAAGAGGTCAAGTGCAGGGCCCACTTCACTTCCATCACCCACTGCTGCTGTCAGATTTTGGGCTTGATCCAAGGGTGAAACTGTTTACATTCTGAAACATTAAACCCCAATATCTCACTTTTTGAGCACAACTTCCAATCTTCCAAATTTATACTTTATCTCTTTTTATACAGCCTTGTCACCTTCACAGAGACCTCTGATTCCCTTATATTTTCATATTATCCCAGGCTACCAGCTCCATGGTTCACTCCCTGACCTACTTTTTTGTCCATGCTCTCAATTCTGTTACATACTGTTACACTGCTATTCTTCCATGGCAGAAATAAATGTATTTGCTTAAGTGTATTTTCTAAGCAAGTAAACTAAGATATTTGAATGGAGACTTGAACTTATTAATTAAGCATAATTTGGAAGAAAAACAAAGATAGAGAATCCACAACGCAATCCTGGTACAGGGAATATGATCTGGGATTAACTGAGCAAGAAGTGAATGTGGGAACAACTCTCTGCAGGAAAACTAATTGGGGTGCATTTGTGTTTCAGTTACTGAGTCCATCAATACAACTCTCATCATAGTGGTTTCAGCTTTAGCAACCTTTCTGATACTGCTGCTGATCCTCGTTGGACTTTATGTCAACAGAAACAAGCTCAAAAACAGGTAAAAAACATATTCTTTCTTTTTTTTTTCACTATACAAATATCCCTTCTCAGAGGTATCTGTCCTTCATTTTCCTGCTTAGTAACAGGATCACATCAACAAAGGGTCTGGTCTGCTCAGAGAAAGTCACATCAATGAAAGTCTAATACCTCAACCATAAAATATGTAAAACAACACTTTATAGAACTTTGATGTGGGTTAAAAGAAATCATTTACATAAGAATCCTCACTTTGCACCAACCCAAAGGCATTCAAAAAATGACTATTATTGTTTTTATTATTTTTAATGTTGCGAGAAAAGGAAGAGGAAGATGAAAAGGATGGAAAAATGATGGAAGAACAAAATATGATGATACACTAATATGCAGGAGGCATATGAAGCACTGATTCATGAGGTCTTAATTTACCACCCTGGGTTATACTCATTTGGCATCACACATCATTACTAAAGATGTAAGGGTAAAATTTATAGCTGCTTATTAGGTCAACAAAGAGCTACAACTATGCTAGGTACGTTCATCATGCAAGTATGCCTGTTGGCCCCAAGTAACACATTGCTGAGCCTCCATGATCAAGACCACTTTAGTCTTTAAAACCACACAACCAGCAAAGAGGACTGATGAGATAGAGAAAAGCAATGTACACTGCTTAATACAAGATATACATAGTGTGTTTGCAAACCTTCCTAAGTGTGTTCATCTAAATCATCTCTTGCCCTTTGCTTCTTGCTATATCTTAATTGATTCAATAAATTGTATTTTTGAACTTTTAATTTGACATACATGGAATTGTTTAAAACATTCTCTTCTTTCTCTTTTAATGTCTGCAGAATCTGTCATAATGAACCTTCACTCCTAATACTGGAATTTTGTGTGGTTTATATTCATCCTTCATCAATCCACCTAAAAATTTATCAATTTTATTAATCTTTTCCAAGAACTATCATTTGATTTCACTGAATTTTTTATTGTTTGCTAAACATCTTGCATTGACTTTTGCTCTTAATTTAAGTATATTTTTTCTCCTTTGTGTTTAATTTGCTCTTCTTTTTCTTGAGATAGAAGATTCTCAAGTGATTGGTTTTTTACTTTTCTTGTTTCCTAATATAAGCATGTAAAATCTAATACTCTCAATTTCTCTCTAGAAGCATATAATGGTAAGTAAAATAATTCAGAGACAGAAAATACCATATGATTTCACTTACATGTGGAGTCCAAAGAATAAAATTAACAAGTAAACCAAAAACAGACTCCTAGATAGAACAAACTGATGGTTGCCAAATGGGAAGGGGGTTGGATAGATGGGTGAAAACAATGAAGGAATTAACAAGTACAAACTGGTAGTTACAAAATAGTCATAGGAATGTAAAGAACAGCATAGGGAATATAATCAATAATATCATAATAACTATGTATGGTGTCAGATGGGTACTAGATTTAACAGGGTGATTATTACATAAGCTAAATAAATAGCAGTACATTATGCTGTACATATACCTGAAACTAATATAAAATAATATTGAATGTCAAAAAATAACATTGGGACTATCAGTACTTTCTATATCATGTGAATTTGTGAAAAAATTAGGCTATTACACAGTGGTTGACCAATTTTCCTTTTCAATATCCATAACTATCATCTAACAGTCTTCAAAGCCAATTTAAAAAAAAAGATATCATTGTATTTTTCAGTCCATCATCTAGAAATCCTTGAACCATTTCAAAATAAGATGAATAAAATGTAAAAATACAATTTCCTCTGGAGACTTCTTTTGCAGTATCTCATCAATTTTAATGTATTATGTTTTTATTATTCAGTTCAAGTATTTTCTAATTTTTATTATTTCTTCTTTGATTCATGGTTTATTCATAAATATGTTATTTACTCTCCAGGTATTTGGAAAATTTTAATATATTTTTAGTTTAATTCCATTGTGGTCAAAGAACATGATTTTCCATTTTTTTTTATCATCCTTTTAAGTGTAGTGAAAATTCTTTTCATGCCCAGCATATGGTCTGTCTCAGTAAATGGGTAAGGGTGCATGTGACAAATTGGCAAAATGTTAGTAAAATAAACAACATACTACAAAAGTGTTATATTTTGAAATAAATTTATTCTTATATATAAGTACATAAACAGTCATTTTTTAAATTATTCAAAAAGTCTCCATTTGCTGTAACAATAGACTCGATTCAACTTTGGAATCTTGAGCATGCTTTAATTAACTTTTCTTT
Organism: Noctilio leporinus; assembly: GCA_004026585.1. Classification (NCBI taxonomy): domain Eukaryota; kingdom Metazoa; phylum Chordata; class Mammalia; order Chiroptera; family Noctilionidae; genus Noctilio; species Noctilio leporinus. The sequence continues at coordinate 123,091 of PVIW01002443.1, forward strand.
ATTCATGGACATCATCATGTTTTCAACCTTAGCTTTAACAGCTTCTTTATTGGAATGAGGTTGTTTATTAAATTCTCTCTCACAAATGCTACATGCATAATGGTATAAAGGATTTGCATCTGGTGAACTAGGTGACCAGATATCCTTTGACCAGAATTCAGGAACACTGACACTGAGAAATCCTTGCACCTTTTTGGTGTTTTGTACTGGTGCACCATCTTGTTGGACAATAAAATGATGTCTATTTGTGACTTGCCTCATCCATGGTACAACTATGTATTTCTCTCAAAACATCAAGGTAAGCATCAGCAGTCACCTTCAAGCCTTGTGGAAACAAATGTGGGGTCATAATATCTCCTTCATTGCTGACAACACCTAACATCATCACAGTAGCAGGAAATTTGGTTTTCATGACAATTGGGACTTGATTAAGATTCTCACAGAGCCACCTGTTGTTTCTTCTGTTAACTATTTGGTCCTGCTGAAAATTCTTCGCATGGGAGAGGAAAATCAGAGGGTTTTTCCCTCGATCTTCCTTGATGATCTCCTGGATTCTGTGTACATTATCTGGACTTGTGCCACCCTTATGTACCTTAAACGTTTTCTTTGTTGGTGTGGTGACATCAGAATCAGCATTATACACCTTCTTCACGTTGTCAACTGTACTTAAGGGGATGTTCTTGAAGTCTGCAATTTCCTTAGCAGTCCAGAAATTATGGTTGCTCTACACTGTATTCCTTCAACATGATAATTGCTTTCAGAATTTAATACTTTCTAACTGAAACAATGATGTTAAATCATAACATTATAAACATAGTTTTTCAAAATTAATAAGAAGCATGTGAAATAGGAGATGCAAAGTTCTTGCCAATTGATCATGCACACCCTGTATCACACACCTTGATTGTGCATTTATAGAGAATTTTAATTCCATTATTTTGGGGAGAAATGTTCTGGAATATCCAGTGAGTCAAATTGGTAGATGATATTTTGAAGTCTTCAAAATCTTTTCCAATGTTCCAATGTCTAGTTGTTCCAGCAATCACTAAGAAAGGTGTGTTGAAATTTTAAGTATAATTGTGCATTTGTCTATGTCTCCTTTTCAGTTTTGTCAGTGTACTCTATTGTGTGTTCTGCTATAAGGCGTATACACATTTAGGAATTTGATATCTTCTTGATGAATGGTAAATTGTTTTGTTTCTCTTTGTGGTAGGACCACAACCCAGTGCTGGCTATTACTCTATGTCTAAAATATTTTTTGTATACTTTGTCTGATTTAATGGTTTATTCCAAGAGGGCACTCTAGTCCCAGTGACTTCATGATAGCTGAAAGTATGTGTACTATTCTTTTTCCACAGATGAATATTTTCCTTTGACTTCTATGGCCTTATTGAAGGTCCTCCCTGCCCTTAGATGCCTGTGCTGTGAGAGGCAGGCTGTGTCCTGAGTATCCAGGCACTAGTGCCAGGACTAGGGTGAAGTTGGGTGTCTAACACACAAGATTTTGGGGGGCCCCTATTCTCGCATGGCACAATGTAAATGTCTTCTTAAGTTTTGCATCTTAATGCTTTGCTTGCCAACTCTAGTCCCAACTCAGCCATACACCATCCTGTGAAGTACACAAAAAATGCAAAGCCCTGAATTCTCTTTACTTGGAGCAATTCTCAAGGTGCATTTGCAGTGAGCAACCTTGAGAAATAAAATGATTTCTTTTCTGAATAAAGTGCAAATTTATATTCTCTTCTTATAGAAATAGAAATTCCTGTCACATGTCTGGCCAACACACCAACCCAGCAGTCCAACCTACATATGCTAGGGTCCCTGCAGATGCCATCACTGACGCTATTGATGCCACCAGCCACGCTTCTGCAGGCGCTGAGACCATCAGCCCCACTTCCGCAGGTGCCAAGACCACCAAACCTGCTTCCACAGGTGCCAAGACCACCAAAACCACTTTCGCGGGTGCCAAGACCACCAGCTCCGCTTCCTTAGACTCCGAGGCTACTAGTCCCACTTCCGCAGCCACCAAGACCACCAGTTGTGCTTCCGCAGCCATCGAGGACACCAGTCCCACTTCCGCAGGTGCCAAGACCACCAGCCCCGCTTCCCTAGACGCCGAGGCTACTAGTCCCACTTCGCAGTCACCAAGACCACCAGTTGCGCTTCCGCAGCCAGGGAAGACACCAGTCCCACTTCCGCAGCCACCAAAAAAACCACCTGGGCTTCCGCAGCCATGGAGGACACCAGTCCCACTTCCGCAGGTGTCGAAGGCCACGAGCCCCGCTTCCTTAGACGCCAAGGCTACTAGTCCCACTTCCGCAGCCACCAAGACCACCAGTTGCGCTTCTGCAGCCTTGGAGGACACCAGTCCCACTTCTGCAGGTGTCAAGGCCACCAGCCCCGCTTCCCTAGACGCCGAGGCTACTAGTCCCACTTCACAGTCACCAAGACCACCAGTTGCGCTTCCGCAGCCAGGGAAGACACCAGTCCCACTTCCGCAGCCACCAAAAAAACCACCTGGGCTTCCGCAGCCATGGAGGACACCAGTCCCACTTCCGCAGGTGTCGAAGGCCACCAGCCCCACTTCCACAGCCCTCGAGGCCACCAGCCCTACTTCTGATTCCGCTTCCGCAGGTGAGGTCGAGAACCAAGTGAAACCCAAAAGTGATCCTCAGAAGTCCAAATATGACGCTGAGAAGGAGGCCAACTCCACAGCTGGATAGAGGGACTCACAGGCATGCCTATTGGGCCCAGCTTCCCGGAGGGCCTGAAGGATGGACGTAACCTGTGCACACTCATGAATGAGCCGCAGCCAGGATCAGTTGGCAAGATCCACAGCTCCACATCAAAGTTTCCCTTCCTAGAAATCCTCCCCTTGAGGCCATGAAGAACTATGGTGTGAGAGTCAAGGACCTGTTTGAGCCTGAGGACCTGTACAAGAGTAAGAACATGACCCAGGTGCAGGTGTCTCTTCTGGCCCTGAAAAGGGAACAAGCCAAAAAGTCCATCAAGAGCAACAAGTCTTGGAGAAGCAGGATAACTTCAAGGACGCCACCATGAGAGGGGACCAGAACACTCTCGTACCCTGGATGGGCACCAACCAGTGTGCCAGCCCATCAGACATGACAGCACCTGGCCCCAGCAGCACATCTGTGACACTAGGCTGGGGGCTGACAACTGTGACAATTCTTCCATCTCTCTCAGGGCACCAAACAGCAGATAGAGACCCAAAGTACGGCCCACAAGGGCCAGTTGCAGATGGGGCTCCAGGGTTGGCCCACACCTGCCCAAGCCCAGGGAGGAGGCAGGCTATGAGGACCCTGTTGCAGGGTATCTTCCATCATCAGCCACCATCTGGGATTTCAGGGTTTTCTTCTATTCTCACCTTGCTTTTCAATGTGTTTAAGGACACCAGGGCTTTTCAATGTGTTTAAGGGCTTCCTGTTGAGCCTCTGTGAAGGCCAGTCCTAGATGCCTATGGAATGGGGGTCTCATCCAGGGCACATGGGTTAGCAAATTTCACAGGCTTGGGCCCAACTGTGGAAGGAAGAAGAAACTGGAGCAAAGAGGGACCTGTCTTCTGCCTATTTTCCCTTTCCTCTGCTGGTTAGTTTGTGGTTTCTTTACCCACAGAAGCTTCAGGCAGTTTTAACAAAGCAAAAGTAATTCTGGAGGGAGGAATGAGGTGGGGATAATGGAGGGGATCCTGGGAAGGACCTTCCCTGAGAACAGGTCAGGTCACAGTCTCCAGATATTTTAGGCATTGCGAGGGAATAGACTTTCAGGGCCCTTCCAGGAACCCAGTGAGGAGACAGAGGCCCAGACAGGACAATTAAATTTTAAGTGGTTGAGGCAAAGCCAGATTTCCATTTCCAGACTTGTCTCCTCTTCCCCACCAAGTACTGCACAGAGACCTCCACCAGGAGGCCCTCCCTGGGACCAGCCCCACACAGGAGCCCTGGAACCAAAGAGAGTGTGAAATACCAATAGTGGACCAAAGGCAATAAATACCTCTTTTTAGGACAAAATAAAGAAGTAAATCCCCTAAATTTAGTTTTTTATCTATCATAGTGCAACCAATCCAGATGGAAAAATCCATTGAAAGCTCTTTGAATCTCCCTTATGTGGATTGTGGGACATTGGAGATGGGTGTAAATGAACATGAACTCGTGCTCACTACTTTGTCAGGAGTATTGAAGTCCTTGGTCTCTGATCCAGCAGGCTTGTTTCTTCTGTTAGCCTCCCAGAAATAGTAACAGGCTAACTTATTAGCTTATAAGTAAAATGCTAGGCCCTGCACCATTCTTGAAGACATAGAAGTCATATTCTTTCCCTTTTGGTTTTTACATTTTTAGAAATTCCTGGAGGAAACTCTGAGAATGAGTTTTTACCTTTCTTGGGATAATACAGCATAATATGCTGAAAATGTTGCATATTTTCTTCCATCTTGAGTATTAAAATGGCTACATGAAAGTTTACTAATTTTGATGAGTTTTATATTGTATGCTGATAGGACAGCTGTCACAAAGTTATTTCGAATAAATTTGTTTTAGGTTTTTTGTTTTTGTTTTTAAAGATTTTATTTATTATTTCCAGAGAGAGAGGAAGGGAGGATGGAGAGAGAGAGAGAGAAAGAGAGAAAGAGAGAGACAGACATCAGTGTATGGTTGCCTTTCACCTGCCTCCAGCCACAGACCTGGCTGGAGACTTGGCTTGCAACCTGATTATGTGCCCTGGGGAATCAAACCAGCAACCTTTGGGTATGCAGGCTAGTGCCTTATCCACTGTGCTACCAGCCAGGGCTTCGAACAAATTTAAAGACAGTTAAGCTCTACTGCAGCCATCTTATGGAAAATAGACATTTTGGCCAACCCAGTATTAGAAAAAAGAATAGTGCTAAGAGAAATGTCAGACTTTCTGCTTATGTTTTCTTCTAGGAGTCTTATGGATTTGTGTCTTACATTTAAGTCTTCAATCCATTTTGAGTGTATTCTTGTGTGTAGTATAAGACACTGATCTATATTCCTGTTTTATTTGATATATCTGTCCAATTTTCTTAACATCATTTATTGAATAAAATGCCTTTACTCCATTGTATGTTCTTGCCTCCTTTGTTATATACTAATTGATCATATAAGTGAGGGTTTATTTCTGGGCTCTTTAATTTGTTTCATTGATCGATGTGTCTGTTTTTATACTACTACCATGCTGATCTGATTACTACAGGCTTGTAATATAGTTTGATATCACATAGTATGACACCTCCAAGTTTGTTCTTCTTCAAGATTGTTGTGAATATTTGGGGTCCTTTGAGATTCCATATACACTTCTGGATTATTTTTTCTAGTTCTGTGAGAAATGCCATTTTTATAGGAAGTGCATTGAATCTATTGATTGTTTTGGGAGTATGGAGATTTTAACAATATTATTTCTTCCTGTCCAGCAGCATAGTATATGCTTCTATTTATTTATATCTTCTTCAATTTTTTTTCTTTTTATTTTCTGAGTATAGGTCGTTATTACCTCTTTGGTTAAATTTATACCTAGGTTTCGGGTTTCTTCTTTTTTTTTTTTTTTTTTAAGATTTTATTGATTATTTTTAGAGAGAAGGTCAGGGAGGGAGGAAGAAAGGGAAGGAAACATCAAGGAAATATCAATGTATGATTGCCTTTCACCTGCCTCCAGCTATGGACCTGGCTGGAGGCCTGGCTTACAACCTGGTTATGAGCCCTGAATGGGGAATCGAACCAGCAACCTTTGGGTTCCCAGGCCGGTGCCTATCCATTGAGCCACCAGCCAAGGCATATACCTAGGTATTTTTTTTTTTTTTTTATACATTTTTTTTTTTTTAAAAGATTTTATTTCACCAGTTTTTTTTTTTTTAGAAAGGGGAAGGGAGAGAGGCAGAGAGGGAGAGAGACATCAGTGTATGGTTGCGTTTCACCTGCCTCCAGCCACAGACCTGACTGGAGACCTGGTTTGCAACCTTGTTATGTGCCCTGGCCGGGGAATCGAACCTGCGACCTTTGGGTTCACAGGCCGGCGCCTTAACCACTGTGCTACCAGCCAGGGCCTACCTAGGTATTTTTTTAGGCAAATGTAAATAGGATTTCTTTTCTTAGTTTCTATTTCTGATAGTTCATCATTGGTATATAAAACCCTGGCAGTGTTTGCCACTAGTGCCCTCACCACCACCAGTTTCAGCTCCAACCAGCTTACAAGGTAGCTCTGTGGACACATGCCCCTAAGCCTCCATGGAACAACCCGTGCTAATTTAGCTCCAGCTTCAGCTGGCCAAAGACACCTGCTACACATTGCCTGTCCACTGAGCCAGGGCCTATGTCCATTTTTAATGAGTTATTTGGGACTTTGCTATTGAGTTGTAGGGCTTTCTTATAATTTTGGATATTAACCTTTTCGCCCTATAGACATATACTTTATAAATGTGTTTTTATTTTGTTGATTGTTTTCTTTGCTGTACAGATGCTTGTTAGTTTGATAAAATCCCACTTGTGTGTTTTTGCTTTTGTTTCCATATCGAAAAAAAAAGCCATTGCCAATGAGGTTTTTCTCCTAAGTGTTTTTTCTAAATATTTTAGTTTCAGAATTTACATTTAAGTCTTTTGTTCATTTACAGTTAAATTTTCTCTATGGTATAAGATAGGAGTCTGATTTCAATCTTTTTTATGGGACTATCTGGTTGTCCCAATACCATTTCTTGAAGAGCCTATCTTTTGTCCATGTGTACTTGTGGCACCTTTATCAACCATTAATCGACTATATATGCATAGGTTTATTTCTGGGCTCTATATTCTATGTTCCATTGGCCTATGTGTCTATTTTCATTGTTGTAATATAGTTCAAAATCAGAAGCCCTGGCTGGTGGCACAGTGGATAAATCACCAGCCTACAAATCCAAAGGTCACTGGTTCGATTCCCTAGTCAGGGCATATAACCAGGTTGCAAGCCAGGCCTCCAGCCAGGTCCACAGTTGGAGGCAGGTGAAAAGCAGCCATACATTGATGTCTCTCTCCCTCTCCGCCTCTTTCTCTTCCCCACTCCCTAAAAATCATAAAGTAAATAAAGTTGTTTTTTTAAAAAATCAGGACGTGTAGTGCTCCCAGCTCTCTCCTTTCTGAAGATTGTTTATGCTATTAATGATGTTTTGTGAACTCATATGAATTTTAGGGTTATTTCTATTTATAAAAAAATGACATTGATGCTTGATAGGGACTGCAGTAAATATGTAGGTCGGTTTGGGTAGTGTGGACATTTTGACATATTAATTCTTTTAATCCATGAACTTAGGGCTATTTTTCCATTTATTTGTGTCTTCTCCAATTTTTTATGTCAATGTTTTATAGTTTTCAGTGCACAAATGTTTTATATCCTCGGTGAAATATATCCCTAAGTACTTATTATTATTATTATTATTATTATTAAAGATTTTATTTCATTATTTTTAGAAAGAGGGGAAGGGAGAGAGGCAGAGATGGAGAGAGACATCGATGTATGGTTGCCTTTCACCTGCCTCCAGCCACGGACCTGACTGGAGACCTGGTTTGCAACCTGGTTATGTGCCCTGGCTGGGGAATCGAACCTGTGACTGTTGGGTTCGCAGGCCAGCACCTTATCCACTGTGCTACCAGCCAGGGCCTACTTATTATTTTTGATGCAATTGTATATGGAATTATTTTCTTTATTTGGGCAGTGGCCAGAGGGGATGAATAAATTCATCAAGTAAATGGAAGAACTAATATTTAAATCTGGTTTTGACAGACACTTAAATCCAAAGCTCTTTATTAAATCTCCATCACTTTACAGCAAATCAATAACAAATATGTACATCTTCCTCTAAAATTTTATTCTGGCAAACTCTTTAAGTTTTTATTAGGTCTATCCCCTTGATAAGCCCTAAGTAGAGTGAAAGCCTACAAAAGCATATATACATTTATTAATATTAGAACCAATTTCACTACAGAATGCAGGCCTCCTAAAAGTTTATCTTGAATAACTGCACCCTAATGAACCCCAATGTAGATTGTCTATGTCATCAGGGTAAGTTTTCAAAATGCCAGGGAAGTGATGGCTTGCTGAACACCTGGGTCTTGCAAGCCCAATTTAAACAGGCTCACTTACATGGAAACTTGAGATTTTTTCTAAAGCCCCTCTATGTATATGTCTGCCCAACTTATATCCAGTAAGAAGCTAAGCCTTAATAAAGGGAAAGGACTACCACCCACTTCTATTTTCATGCAAATAGCTTCAGCAGAATAAAAAGGGGGAGAGTGAAAGTGATGACACTGATCTAATTAATTGTGGGCCAATATCACCAAGTTCCTGAAAAGAGCCCACGGAATGCCTGACACAGACACACAAAACACAGCCAGGGAACAATGGGAACCTTAGCAACAAGGCAAAACTAACTCCTCTCTGAATAAGCAGCTGTTTTATGGGCATTTATTATTCCTTTCAGTTATGTCCCCCAACATTCCCCAAAGAAAGTTTCAGCCCCCTTTTTTCCAGCTTTATTGATATATAATTGATATTAAAACATTGTGTGAGTTTAAGGTATATAATATGTCCATTTGATATATTATAGAGGTCTGTCCAAAAAATATCAAGCCAATGTGTCAATATAATTAAAATACTTTATGCTCGATACTTTTGGGACAGACCTATTACCAAGTTATTACCATCATAGCATTAGCCAAAACTTCACATAATTACCTTTTTGTTTTTTGGGTTTTTTAAAAGATTTTATTTCATTATTTCTAGAAAGAGAGGAAGGGAGAGAGACAGAGAGGGAGAGAGACATCAATGTATGGTTGCGTTTCATCTGCCTCCAGCCACAGACCTGACTGGAGACCTGGTTTGCAACCTGGTTATTTGCCCTGGCTGGGGAATCGAACCTGTGACCTTTAGGTTTGCAGGCCAGCACCTTACCCACTGTGCTACCAGCCAGGGCATAATTACCTTTTTGTATGTGTGGGTGGTATGAATGTCTAAGATCCGTTCTTTCAGTAGCTTTCAATTATAATCACCATACTGTCCATTAGATCCCCAAGACTTGTTAATTTTATAACTAGACATTTATGTTTTACCACAATTTCTCCATCTCTCCAAGCCTCCAACCCTGGTAACCACCACTCTATTTTCTATTTCTACAAGTTCAACTTTTTAAGATTCCACATATAAGTGATAACATACAGTATTTCTGTTTTTCTGTCTGTCTTTCACTCAGCATAATGTCCTCAAGGTTCAAACAAGTGATTGCAAATGGCAGGATTTTCTTCTTTTTATTTTATTTTATACATTTTTAGAGAAGAAAAAGGGATAAAGAGAGTGGGGGAAACATCAATGTGAGAGAGAAACATTGATTGGCTGCCTCTCATACACATGCCAACCAAGGACCAAACCCACAACCCAGGCATGTGCCCAGACCAGGGACCAAACCATGACTTTTTGCCTTTTGGGAAGATGCTCAACTAACTGAGCCACACCAGTCAGGGTAGAATTTCTTCTTTTTAATGGCTAAATAATATTCATTTGTAAGTGTATACCACATTTTCTTTATCCATTCATCCATTGACAATCACTTGAGTTTTTTTTTTTTCGTATTCTAGCTATTATGAAATAATGGTTCAATGGATATGGAAGTGCTGATATACTTTTGGGATCCTATTTTCCTTTCCTTTGAATATATACCCAGAAGTGGAATTGCTGGTTGTTAAACATAGCAAAACACACAAAAATAACCCTTTGGAGGTACAGAGTCTCAGCATCTGAATTACATATTTCACAACCTTTCACATGATCTTCATAAACACAGACTGAGATCAATGTTAAAATTCTCACATTTGAAATGAGAAAATGAAATTCATGAAGATGAGTCCACTTGACAAATATTATAAGTATCAAGTAAGAAGAAATGACTCACAAATCTTGATTCTTTGTACTATATCACACTACAGCTATGTTGATAATATATCAGCAAATGGATGAAATGAAAAATGTGCCCTAAAAAGCAACATTCAATGCAGTTCAGCAAACAATTTAGTTTCCTGAATACAGATTATTCCATCCGGGTTTTAATACTCAAACTTTCAAGTATCTTTACCCAGTGGTAAGTCTCACCCTGTTTCTTCACCACTACCTCTGTGACCTGGCAAGCTCTACTCCTACTTCAAACCCTGTTCCTGCAAGAGGGTCCAAGATGGCAAAAGAAAAGGTAGAAGTTACACTAACCTCATCCCAGGACCAATTCATAATTACAACTTAATTGTGGAGAAATTATCCAGAATAACAATAGCTGGCTTTATGACCACAGACAGAAGAAACTGCTTCAGCACAATATGACTGGTTGGTTAATGCTGAGGAGATGCTAAAAGGGTTAGGAGGGCTACCATGTGCAGCAGCTGATGATCCAGAAAACTATTGTAGCAGCTGGGGGTGTTCCCTCTGAGAAGTGTGAGATTTAAATACTAATGTGGGTTCTCCAGCCTGCAGCATCAGAGCCAGAGAGGAACCCAGATAACATCCAGCTGTGAAATACAGTAGGGATTGTGCACACCAGGAAAAGATGCCTAGAATCACAGAGAGCCTTTTAAAGGGCCAACATACTAAATTTCACTTGCACCCACTTACCTGGCCTCCAGCAAAGTGAGGGCAGAGTGGGCTGGAGATGCCTGGGGAGAGTTTGGAGATTGTGGCTTTGGAGAGAGAATGAAATGAGCAGTTGACGAGATCTCCATGCTGAGTCATTCCCCATACTGCAGGAGCCATCTTGCTCAGGCAGTCCACTTCCCTTTAACTGAAACACCCTGAGGGGAAGCAATAGCCCACTCTGTGGGTGATCACCCACCCTTTGGTGCTTAGACCTGACTACTGATTACAGATTGACTAGACTGGCAATTGAAGGAGACAGCCACAGACTGTGGATCACTGGTAGTCTCAAACAGGCTGCCTATGACCAGACTGGAACACCATCTGATATCACCAGGGGTGGATTTAGAAAGAGAAGAAAGTGGTAAACATTTGATACTACTAGACATTACTGGGACAAATTCCACTGTGATCTTACTCATAATTCACATTATTTTGTCTCATGCATAACTTTTTAACATTCATTTCATGTCCTTCAAGTTTGTGCATATTAAGTTGCTAGTTTTTATATTATAGTTTATTTCCAATCTCATATTTTGTTCCTCCCTTCTCTTATTCCATTTTCTTATTTTCTTTTCTCCTTTTCACTTTAAACTCTATTTTCTCTCTTGTTATGACTTGTTTCCATTCTGTACTCTTACTGTTTCTCCCCTCTCCAGCCTCTCAAAACCATTTTTCTTGTCATTAGTCATCTCACATTCTTTTTCTGATCTTAAATACCCCCATTCTCTGTACCTTGATCAATCTTTGCTTGTTGGTTGCAGATATAGTGTTTGTTGTTGTATTTCTTCAATTTTATTCCTAGATCTTCATTATTTTTGTATTTTAAATCTCAAATTTTACCATTCCCCTCTCTTACTACATTTTGCTTTCCTCGTTCCCTTTTCTTTTTTTCATTTTAAATTTGAAATTTCCATGTCTTAGCCTGGTTTTCATTCCTCACTTTTAATATTTTCTCTCCCTCTATCATATGAAAATCGCTTCCCTTTCCTCTAGATACTGCTTAAGCTTTTCTTTCTTTATTTTTCTCCTCTTATTCCAATCCCATCTCTATTTATCTTTGCTCACTGGTTATAGATAATGCTGTGGTGAATCTTTTTCTCCAATGTGTTCTCTCTCTCTCTCTCTCTCTCTCTCTCTCTCTCTCTCTTCTCTCTCTCTCTCTCTCTCTCTCTATATATATATATATATATTAACCTAATATTATAACTTTCAATTTTCTTACTTCATTCCACTTTCTTCCCTCACTTTTTTGTTTATGGTGTAAATTTTACTTTCTTTCTCTCATTTCCTTGTCCCTATTTGTTACACTTATTATTGGGCAATCTGCTCTCTCAAAAAATCATTTTTCTTTCTGTTAGTCATCCCACAAACATTTTTTATTTCTTATAATTGTCTTAATTGACACCTTTAATAACACTGGCTCATTTGCTGTTGATAGTGTGATTGTGGGTGGGGGTTACTTTTACAGGTGTGGGTTTATTACATGAACTGTTTGGTTTTGTTCTGGCAGCACCCACACAACAGCATACATACATGACATGGTAGGCAGAGTGACTCTCACTTAGCTGGCTGGAGGGGAGGACCAACCATAGAATGACCCAATAACAACCAAAATCCAATTACAATTAGACAGCCCACATAAACAGCATAAAGGGCATCCCAAGAGCATCTAGTTCAAGAGGTCAAGGAGACTGCACCACTGAATCCACAAGTCTCCTACCACAGAAAGAAAGTCAATGCAGACTAATCTAAGAAGCAGAAACAAACAAGAACAGTCACCTAAAATGGGGAGACAAAGAAATAAACCCCCATTGAAAGGAAAGGAGGGATCCCCAGAAAGAGTGCTAAATGAAATAGAGGCAAGCAAACTATCAGACATGGAATTCAAAATAATAGTAAAAAGGAAGCTCAATGGGCTCAGCAAGCACAGAGAAAACTACAAAGAACTCTAGGGAAACTACAAAGACTTTCAGGGAAACTGAAAAATTCCAGGAAAGCTACAAGGAACCTAACTGGGAACTACACTACTATGAAAAAGAATAAACTATAAATAAGAGCTGGGAGAAAATAAATAATACAATTTCTGAAATTAAAAACACAGTAGAAGGAATTAAAAGCAGGGTATATGAAACAGGGGATCTAATCAATGAGCTGGAAGATAAGGTAGATAAAAGTTCCCAGACAGAGCAACAAAATGAAAAAAGACTAAAAACAGAATGAAAAGTGTTTAAGGGACCTGCAGGACAACATGAAATATAATAATATCCAGACATAAGGATACCAGAAGGAGAAGAAGAGGAGCAAGGGATAGAAAACTGTTTGAAAAAGTAATGACAGAAAACTTTCCTAACTTTATGTGAGAAAAAGCCATGCAAGTCCAAGAAGCACAGAGGGTCCCAATCAGAATTAACCCAAAGAGGCTTACCTCAAGACACAACATTAAAATGGCAAAATACAAACACAAAGAGAGAATCTTTTTAAAGTATATTTTATCCATTATGCTATTGCCATTATGCAATTTCTTTTTCCTTTGCTTCCCTCCACCCAGGACCCCCTTTCCCTCCCACAACCCCACCCTACCCTTAGTTCATGTCCATGGGCCATGCATATAAGTTTCCTGATTTCACCATTTCCTATATTATTCTAAACTTTCCCCCGCTATCTTATACCCCCCAATTATGTTTCCTAATCCCTGTACCATTACTCCTTTTCTCTCCCTTCCTCCTCCTGGCTGATAACTCTCCTAAGGCCCTTCATACCTATGATTTTGATTTTATTCTGGTTGTTTGTTTAGTTTGTTTTTATAGTTTTAGATGCTATTGTTGATAGTTGTGAGTTTATTGTCACTTTAATGTTGATAGTTTTGATCTTCTTCTCTTAAGTCCCTTTAACATTTCATATAATAAGGGCTTGGTGTTGATGGACTCCTTTAGCTTTATATTTTCTGGGAAGCACTTTATCTTCCCTTCCATTCTAAATAATAGCTTTGCTGAACAGAGTAATCTTGGTTGTAGATCCTTGCTTCTCATCACTTTGAATACTTCTTCTCAGTCCCTTCTGTCCTGCAAAATTTCTTTTGATAATTCAGCTGATAGTCTTATAGGCACCCCTCTGCAGGTAACTCTCATTTTTTCTGTTGTTGATTTTAAGATTCTGACTTTATTTTTAAACTTTGGTCTTTTAATCATGATATGTATTGGTATGGTCCTGTTTGGGTATAGCTTGCTTGGGACTCTCTGCTTCCTGGACTTGAATATCTATTTCCTTTACCAAATTTGGGGAGTATTTCTTCATTATTTTCATAAACTTTTCCATTTTTTGTTCTTCCTTTTCTCCTTCTGGCACCCCTATGACTTAGATGTTGGTACATGTCAAGTTGTCCCAGAGGTTCCTAAGCCTCACCTTGATTTCTTCTATACTTGTTTCTTCATTCTGTATTGGTTAACTGTTTATTTCTTCCTTATGTTCCAAATCATTGTTTTTTTTTCCCTTCACCACTTGTGTCATATGGATTTACCTTTGTTTCACATAGCATAGCCTTTACTTCTTTCCTTCTGTGTTTTCATATTTAGGTCATGTTTGTCAAGTCTGTGAGCATCTTAATTACCAGCATTTTGAACTCTATATCTGTTAGGCTGGCTATCTCCTTATCTATTAGGTTGGCTATCTCCTCATTGCTTAGTTCTCCCACTGAAACCTTGATCTATTTCCTTTTTTGGGCCATACTTCTCTGTTTCCTCAATTTGTCAGCTTTTTGTGTTTGCCTCTGTGTCTTAGGTAGAGCTGTCACACCTGTTATGTTGTAAGAGGCAGAGCCATAGAGATTCTTCAGTGTGGAGCTACCTGTTTCACCATGCTGTGGTGCTGATTGGGGGGAGGGGTCTGAGAAGAGACAATGCTGCTTGCTCAGCACTCACCCCTTTTCCAGGCACTTGACTTGCTTCCTGTATGGGACTGGCACCTCTCTAGCTGTTGATGTGGCTATGGTTCCCAGAATGGGTGAGTCTACAGATATTCTAGAACTATGGGGCCTTTTAAATAGGCTATACTGAGAGACTGGCAGTTTTGTTTCTTCTACCCCAACCCCCACTGATTTTCAGTCAGAAGCAATTAGATTTTATTCCCCCACCCCTACCCTTCAGTGCTGGAACTGCAAGCCAGGCAGTCTGATTTGGTGCCAGGAGTACTCCATAGGTGTCCCCACTTATTTTTAAATGTGTGAGTGCATTTTTCACCAGCTGGCCCCACTGCAACCATTGCACCCCACCAAACAACATGCTCTCTGTCCCAGCACCACCCCTCCTACCTCTCTGGATGAGTATTTCTTTTTTATATCTTTCTTTGTTGGGCTTCTGTGCACCTTGATTTTCTGGAATTGCTGGTTGTTTCTAGTTTTGATGTAGATGTATTCCTTCTTAGTTGTGGAGAGAGATGCAGCATGTCTACCTATGCCTCCGTTTTGGCTGAAAGTCCCCAAACAGAATCTTAAAGGCAGCTAGGAAGAAATAGCTAGTAACATACAAGGGAGCTCCAATAGAGCTATCAGCTGATTACTCAACAGAAACACTACAAGCCAGAAGGAAATGGCAAGAAATATTTCAAGTAATGAAAGGAAAAGATATGAAACTAAGACTACTCAGCAAGGTCCTCATTTTAAAAAGAAGATGAAATAAGGAGCTTCCCAGGCAAAAAAAAAAAGCTAAAAGAATACATCTCCACCAAACCAGCATTGCAAGGGATGCTGAGATGCTAAAGGGACTTCTTTAAGAAGATGAAGGAAAAAAAAGGGTACAAAGGAAAAAATGGCAATGAATAAGTACCTATCAATAATAAGTTTAAGTGTAAATGGATAAATGGATTAAATGCTCCAATCAAAAGAGTACAGTAGCTGAATGGGTAAGAAATGACCTGCATATATGCTGTCTATAAGAGACCCACCTCAAAACAAAATATCTACACAGACTGAAAGTGAAGGGATAATATAAAGAATATTATAAACATTTAATAAACTACAGCCCTCAGTTATGATAAAAAATAGCCAAATAGAAATAGAGGAAGCATACTTCAACACAATAAAGGTCATATGTGAGAAACCTACAGCCAACATCATACTTAATGGGCCAAAACTGAGTTTTCCCTGTAAGATCAGGAACAAGACAAGAGTGTCCACTCTCTTCACTTCTATTCAACATTGTTTTGAAAGTTCTAGTCATAGTGATCAGACAATAAAAAGAATAAAAGGCATCCAAATTGGAAAGGAGGAAGTAAAATTGTCATTATTTGCAAATTACATGATAATGTATATAGAATATTTTATAGGCTCCACCAAAAAACTACTTGACTTAATAAGTGAATTGGCAAAATAGTGAGATACAAAGTCAGTATTGAAAGCATTTTTGTTCACCAACAATGAAACAGAAACAGAAACTAGGGAGGAAAATCCCATTTACTAAAGCAACAAGCAAAATAATAGGAATAAATTTAACCTATACTTGGACAGCTACAGAACACTGAAGAAAGAAATTAAGGGAGACATAAATAAATGGATGGGAAGACTTAATATCATTAAAATGTCCATTCTACTGAGTGCAATCTATAGTTCAATGCAAGTCCCTATTTAAATAATAATGACATATTTAACAAATCTATAAAAATACTTCAAAACTGTATATTGAATCATAAATAACCTCAAATAGCCTCAGCAATCTTAAGGAAGAAAAAGTAGAAGGGACCATAATACCTGGTATCAAACTATAGTACAAGGCCACTGTAATCAAAAGTCTGGTACTGGCATAAGAACAGAGATAGATCAGTGGAGTGGAATAGAGAGCCCAGAAATAAACCCACATCTCTATGGTCACTTAATATTTGACAAAAGAGGTAGGAGTATAAAATGGAGTAAAAATACCTTCTACAACAAATGATGTTTGGAGATCTGGATAGGTACATGTAAAACAATGAAACTAGACCACCAACTTGCACCATACACAAGAATAAATTCAAGATAGATAAATGACTTAAATGTTAGCCATGGCACCATAAAAGTCCTAGAGGAAACATAGGCAGTAAAATTTTAGATAACCCATGCAGCAATATTTTCACCAATATATTTCCTAGGGCAAGGGAAAGAAAAGAAAGAATAAACACATGAGACTACATCAAACTAAAAAGTTTCTGCTCAGCTAAAGAAAACATCACCCAAATGAAAAGGGAACCAAATGTATGAGAAAACGTATTTGCCAATGATATTTCGAACAAGGATTTGGTCTCCAAAATATATAAAGAACTCAACACGACTCAACACCAGGAAGACAGATAGCCCAATTAAAAAATGGGCAAAGGACCTGACACAGACACTTTTCCAAGGACTTATAGAGGACTCAGAGGCATATGAAAGGATGCTCAACATCACTAGCCATCAGAAAAATACAAATTAAAACCACAATGAGATACCACCTCACACCAGTCAGAATAGCCACCATTAATAAATCAACAAAAAGCAAGTGCTGGCGAGGATATGGAGAAAAGGGAACCCTGGTGCATTCTTGGTGGGAATGCAGGCTGGTGCAGCCACTATGAAAAACAGTATGGAATTTCCTCACAAAACCAAAAATGGAACTGCATTTGATCCAGTGATCCCACTGCTGGTATTATACCTGAAGAACCCATGAAACACCAATTTAGAAGAACCTATATATCCCTATGTTCTTAGCAGCACTATTTACAAGAGTCAAGTGCTGAAAACAGCCTAAGTGCCCATCAGTGCATGAGTGGATCAAAAAACTGTGGTACATTTACACAGTGGAATTCTATATAGTAGAAAGAAAGAAGGAACTCTCACATTTTGTGACAGGTGGATGGAACCAGAGAGTATTACCATTAGTGAAATAAGCCAGGAGGCAAAAGCCAAATATCATATGATCTCACCTAATAAGGAACCTAATGAACAAAACAATCCAAAAAGCAGAAGAGAACCAGAGGCATGGAAACAAGGAACAGAGTAACAATGACCAGAGAATAGGGACAAGGGGGAAAAGAGGGCAAAGAAGGGGAAGGGTCTAGTCAAGGAACTAGTATAAATGACCCATGGACATGGGCAACAGGGAGGGGATTGACTGTGGGAGAGGGGTGTGGGTTGGCAAGGCAGGGGAGAGCAATAGGGGGAAATGGGGGGCAACTGTAATAGAACAACAATAATAAAGAGAAATTACAAAGAAAAGTTAACTCTTTAATAAAGCAATTCCTTAACATGTTGGGGGAAACAAAAGTTTGCACAATCCTGTTTCTTGCCCCCTAACAGAAATTAGGCAAGAGGGGGCCCTATCATTTGTCCTTCATGATCTGGTGAAAATAGAGGTTTAGGCAGGATAGGACTTTTGTGTCCAATACAATTTATGGATCTGGAGAGAAAATTTAAATGTAGGTATGTTGCAAATGAGAATGTTGGCATGTGACAGAAAATTAAGTCCAAAATAGTATGCCAACCTAAGAGGGTCAAGTGATTGATAAGAGCCAAAGAAGGCACTAGGGAACAAGAAATGGTGGATGGGACAAAGCCCAGGGAGATGCCTAAATTAATTGTGGAGACGAGAAGCCAATCCTTTTGTATTCCCCTGCCATGTATTTGAATAAATGGGCCCAGATCAGTTCAGGAAATAGAACCATGTGGACTCTGTTACCTACCCCACTGACCAAATAAAATTTAGCCCAAGACTGAATAAACTAGAGAATGATCATACTTTCCCTGATAGTAATATTATCTCTGGGCAGACTTCACTTGATTAAAAACATAAATTCAATCAGTTGTTGGACACATGCACAAACAGAATGTGTAGGTTTTCTTCACCTTCTTTCAGGTGCTGCAGCTGGGGGAAACACAGAGAATAAGGACTAACAGCAATTTGCACTTACAATGAATAGAAAACAGGAAGCTTAGATGCAACTGCCTCACTCCCATCAAACTTTGAAGCTGGAGATCTTGATCACCTGAGAGCATGTGGATTTCAACTGATATACACAGAGGAACCCTTCAGAGTAAATGGTGCCCTTAGGTCATTTCATAAAGCAGGAGGTAACAGCTCTTGTGGCTAGAGTGAGGATATAAGGTCTGGAAGGTGGCCTACTCATCCCCCTCCTTGTCCCTTGCAGTTGCTAGGGGTGGGAGGAAAGGAGGAGGCAGGAAGTCAGAGCTGGGGAAAAAATGAGGAGGTTGTGGCTCATAAAAAGAAAGTACAATGCTGCAGAGCATTGGGGATTTGATACTCTCTCAGGCTTTTTATGTCAAAACAATGGTGAATGAGAATGCTCAGGAACGAATAATAACTGGCTGCCAGGATCCTCCTTAACCATGGTGATTATCTCCCAGCCAGAGTCAACAGGCAGCAGACCAATAAGAGACACATCAGTTCTTCTATTCACAATTCATTTAGACTTTATTATTTTTTTAATGTGGAAAACCATTTATTCAGACTTTCAGGTCTCTAGTCAGCAGGGTGGCAGTTGTCCCTTGTCCCTCATCCTCTCTGAGTTCTCAAAAGCGGAGAGGAACTGGTGCCAAATCAGCTGGTTAGAAAGATCTGAAGTCACACAGAAACTTCCTTCAAAAACCTTTGGAAGCAGAAGCTTGCGTAACTGCATTTGTCTGTGGCCAAGCATCTTCAGAGGCCCCTCTGCCACCACACCCCAGAAATGGCAACAAATTGTTGCCATTCACCTGTCAAAAATTCAGACTCTATTTGTCCTGAACAGCACAGCCAGGCACAGAAAGCCCACCACCAGTTGGAGGGTAAGAGGGCAGGAGGGGAGCCAAGGTCCCTATATCCCACTAGCAAGGAAGAAGACAGAAGCATAACTGCATGTTTCCTACTATTTGTCTCTCTTTGATCTCTGTAGGAAGGCAGGGTCTTTCAATGTGTGTCTCTCAGAATAAAAACATCTGGCTGAGGGTCTCTATTCCACCCCACAATGGTATGCCTTCTGGAAACTTGAGTCTTCTAAAACCTGCTTCCTTCCCCTGTAAAAGGAAAATCATATGAACACCTGCTTACAGGTTTTTGTGAAGGTCAACTAAGAAATTTGAAGAGCTTTATGAACTATAAAGCATTGTATATGTGATTATGAAAAGGCTCTAAAGACTTTCTGGAGCCAATCTGGTTCTGTGTTTATCTTTTATTTTATTCGCTTGTTTCTGGCTCCTCCCTGTGTATGACCATGTTTCCCTAGGTGATTGAAGGAATCAGTGACTTTAGTGCTTCCTAGGACAAGGACAACATAATTAGATCATCACAGTGGGCTGCAAGGCATACAACAAGGCTTCACAGGTCCATAGACTGGGGTCCAGTGCTACCTGCCTCTTACCAGCTACGTGAATTGTGGCACAATATTTATCTCAAAGTTTCTACCTCCTAAATTTCTGTATGACATAGCGCTAATGGCATATACCTTCAAGGTAGCTTAAGTGTCTCACTGTCTAAAGGGTCCAGCTTACCATAGCATTAGGTCTTTACCTAAGAGTATAATCCTGCTTGCCCAGGTCACTAATACAAAACTAATTTACCTGTAATAGGACTGCAGATTTAACAAACTACCATTTTATATTTTTAATTGCTTCAATCATCCTCAAAATCTGCAGGACCAAGAATACCAAAATTTTTCAGTATCTCCTTCTCTTTTGGTTTACAGTCTCTTTCATGTAAATTCTCAGGCTTTTGGCTGTCTCCGCTTCCTCTGATTCATCCCAGGTATGGCACATAGGTCTGTGAGAAGGTGGTTACAAAGGTCTGTGACAGTTGGGGAGGAAGAGTTCCTCATAGCTCTTCAACTAGTTCCTTATGCTTCAACCTCACAGTTGGTACCTAGACTAGTACAAATGGAGGTACTGCTGATCGCATCAGATTATTTGGGATATCACACCAGGATATACCACTGTTTAAGTTCACGCCATTGGTTATTTGCTTGGGCCTCAAAATTTCTATCCATATCTGACTTTCTTTTTATCTCGACTCTAAGTCTGCTACTCCACCAATCTTCTCAGGACATCTGAGCTCCATCACCAAGCCCAGCAGAAACATCTGAATCCCCTGTGTGCTCTTCCCAGGTCAGGAGAAACAGCAGTGTTCTTACATCATCCATCTAAACTACTTCTCAGCCACTTCTACAGTACACAGCTCCTGAGTCTGGTTAGACTCTTGCTGACACAAATGCACAACTTCTTGCAGAGGGCTGATGCACCCCTAGGCCCTGGACCCAGGCCACTATTTCCAATGCTTTCAGTTTCCTCACAACTATCCGAAGATTTCTATGGTACACACACCTGCACACATGCATGCGTGCATGCACCTGCTACCTCTTACATTCATACCTCAGTATCTCAAGGTTATACCCCCTAAAAACGTGAGAGATAAGGACTCCCATTTCTACTTACCCTATCTCTGCCATGAGAGTTCTCCAGTCTCATAAGTCAGACTATCCTGTTTACTGCACTATAATTTTATTGAAGTTTTTTAAAATTATATTTTATGTTATAAATGAGTTGCAAAATCAACTTGGAGAGTCAAGACCAGAATTTTTGTAAAGGAAATAAAAATAATGTTGAACAGAATAGAAAATATTAGGGGTATCCCCTGAAGTATGGGCAATAATTTTTTATTAATGAATTTTGAATAATCTCTAAAATTGTTGTTTTTGTTTTACACAAATATGCATGTATGTATGTTGGGTGGATAAAAATAAAGTGTTTCTTATCATGGATTGTAATCCAAAAGGCTGAAAAGCGCTGGATAAAATTAAATGTTCATGTTAAAAAAATCTAAGGTTTGCTTTTGATATATAAAGATAATTTAAAACTTTAAAAAATCTTTTCTTTCAAAAATCGCTGGCCCACAGAACAGTCGTCTTAATAGAGGTTCATTAAAGAATCAGATCTGAAACTGAAAGCTGAGTAATGGGCACTTTGCTCTGGGAGGCCATTTGCCCTTCCAATGAAAGAAAATGGCATTGAGTCATTGACTAAGAAGTTACAAGGCAGTAAGATTGATATTACAATTCATCTCACTAGCCCCAAAAGTACTATTTCCAGGTATCTTTTAGAACAAGAATGTATACCACTAGCAGACCTAGCCCAAGACACACCCCAACATTTAATGACTTCTTACTCCTTAGTGCTTAGCCAGAATATCTTAGAATCAAAAATATCATGGGTCTTTGATATCTTTGATATCCATGATAAAGGGTCTATTTTAATCTAGTGTTTATCTTTAGCCAAAGTGAGCTATTCATTATTCCTACAGGTAAATTTAGGAGTGGTCAAGCCAGGCCACTTCCTATGACCCCAATTTATCAGGAGTGCCAACACAGGTGGGCTAGGCAAGCTTCAGCAACCCAGTTTCACCAGAAAAATCCACCAGTAGAGACAGGAAAAAAAAAAAAGGCTCAGAGTATCTTGCACTGCATGCATGAGAAGATTGCCTTGGAATCTGAGTTGATCCAGACAAACCACCTCTCAGAATTCTGTGCTCCTGATGGGACCCTGATCTGCCTGTCCCTTCTCCTGCTTCCCAACTAACACAGCCTCAAGCCACTATCTGTAATCTCCTACACCCTTTATTCCTGTTTCAGTCAGATTCCTTTCTATCAGGGCATCCTCATCCTCTGGATTCTTTTCCCCTCATCTCTCTCCATTGATTTTTCTGACGCCATTCTTATCCCTTCCTTCCTAAAACACCCAGCTTTAAGGGTTATTTCCAGGCTATACTACCCACCACCCTCTCTTTATAGCTGTCATCTAATTACCTTTAAGTCATACCCCCTCATTTTGGAGATTGTATCTCACTGTTATAATTTAGTAATTTCACTGAGACATAATTTCAATAATCATATAGATATTCCTCCTCATGTCCTGGCTTCTGTGTTCCTTGACCTCATCTCCTCCAGAGACACTGGTCCTACAGCCTAACCTAGCCACTTATCCCCATAGCCATATATTCACATTATTACCAATAATAGCAATTTTTGTCCAAACTCAGTTCCAAGCATGCCAATTTCTGATCACCACCACTTCTTACATTTCCAGTTTTAGTATTCCAATTCCAACAAGTCCTTGACCCTATAGAGACCCACAACCTACAGATTCTACTCCTTTTCCCTATCCCAGCTACAACCCTTTGCTGTGGGGTTCCACTGCCTTCTTTACCCAGGTTAGAATGTACAGCTAATTATAATGTTTCTTACATACACTTTCAACTATCTTTTCCCTTTCTTAATTCATTGTACTTTCCTTTGAAAGCTCCAACCTCAGTGTGAGTTTCCTCTTCACTTCTCCCAGCCTGCCCCAGAGCAGCTGAACCCACCTGGGGGTCAACACCTAACCACACTAACTGTTCTGATTTTAAGTTTATGACTCCTCACCTGGAGCAGATGCTTGGAGATGCTCAGGAACCAGCTCTGTGATTTAGTCACTCTCCCACTTTTTTAGACATTTCATTCATTTCACTCTCTTTAAATCTTTATCCTCTCTTCCATCATTGCTTCCTCACTCACCAAAGCTGAAGAAATAGTCACTGAGAACTTCCAGGGGCTGCATCACCACATTTACCTTCATACACGAGTCTGTGCCCATGTTCTCTGCCTTCTCTCCAGTTACCGTGAATAGATAGTCTACTCCTGCTTAGGCCAACCTGTTTAATCCAGCGATTTTCAACCTTTTTTATCTAATGACACATATAAACTAATCACTAAAATGCTGCAGCACACTGAAAAAAAATACATTTTATTTGCCAGTCTGACAAAAAAAATAGCTATATTAGGCATAATTTTGATTCATCAAACCAGATGGCTATTGTGTTGGCTGTTGTCATTTTTCAATTTGACAGTCTAAGGGAAAAGAGATCAGTGTCCCTGGCTAAATAATTAGGTACTGCATGTATTAAAATTTCTGGAGGCCCACCAATGTACTGCATCAACCAGTTTAAAAATCATGAGTCTTCTATGGTCAACTAATATTTGACAAAGGGGGAAGTAAAAACAGTCTATTCAACAAATGGTGTTGAGAGAACTGGACAGCAACATGCAAAAAGATAAAACTACACCACCAACTTACACCATACACCAGAATAAACTCAACATGGATAAAGGATTTAAACATAAGCATTGCCACCATAAAGGTCCTGGAGAAAAATATGGGCAATAAACTTTTGGATATCCTACGCAGAAATATGTTTACTGATACTTCACCAAGGGCAAAGGAAATAAAAGAACAAATCAACAAATGGGACTATATCAAATTGAAAAGTTTCTGTTCAGCTAAAGAAAATATCAGCAAAATTCAAAGGAAACCAACTGTATGGGAAAACATAATTGCCAATGATACCTCAGACAAGGGTTTGATCTCCAAAATATATAAAGAACTAACACAACTCAACACCAGGGAGACAGACAGCCCAATTAAAACATGGGCAAAGGATGTGAACAGACAACTCACTGACGAAGATATACAAAGGGCCCAGAGGCATATGAAGGAGTGCTCAACATCACTAGTCATCAGAGAGATGCAAATTAAAACCACAATAAGATACCACCTCACACCTGTCAGAATGGCAATCATCGACAAATCAATAAACAAGTGTTGGTGAGGATACGGAGAAAAGGGAACCCTGGTGCACTGTTGGTGGGAATGCAGGCTGGTGCAGCCACTGTGGAAAACAGTATGGGGTTTCCTTAAAAAACTGAAAATGGAACTGCCTTTTGATTCAGTGATTACACTACTTGGACTATACCCAAAGAATCCTGAAACACCAATTCATAAGAACCTATGTACACCTAAGTTCATAGCAGCACTATTTACAATAGCCAAGTGCTGGAAACAGCCTAAGTGCCCATCAGTGGATGATTGGATCAAAAAACTTTGGTGCATTTACAAAATGGAATACTATACAGCAGAAAGAAAGAAGGAACTCCTACCCTTTGCAACAACATGGATGGAACTGGAGAGTATTATGCTTAGTGAAATAAGCCAGCCAGTGAAAGACAAATACCATATGATCTCACTCATTACAGGACAATAATGAACAAAACTAACAACAAGCAAAACAGAACCAAATATATGAATACAGTGAATAGACCTTCAGTGGTCAGGGAGAAGGGGGTTGGGGGGAGCGGGGAGGCAGAGGAAAGGAAAGGGAGCAGTTTAGACAAGAACCTGGTGTAAAGGAACCATGGACATGGGCAACAGGTGGGATTGACTTTGGGGGGAATGGGTGGGTGGGGAGGGGGACAGGGGGGAGCAAAAAGGGGATGGATGTAATACAACAACAATAAAATTTAAAAAAAAAAAAGACTAAACATAAAAAAAATAATCATGAGTCTAATCTAACAGGATTCTGTCTCCTCTTCCTTAATCAGGAGTATCACTCAGAAATTCTCTTCTTATTCCATACTATTGGTTATTATCTCTCTGTAAAGTCACCCCCATATGCATAAAACACTTGAAATTCTTTCACTTATTAGAAATAAATCTTGAGATTTCATATCCCCTTCCACCTAACAACCTATTGTTCTGATCCCCTTTGTAGGAAACCCCAATGAAAGACTTGTTTATGTTCATTTTCTCTAATTCTTCTCTCTGTTCTCTAGGAATTCACCTCAAACAAGAATCTGCCACTACCATTCAATAGATAGTTCTCATATAAAGGTCTTCAGTAACCCAATGGTTACTTCTTAGTAATCATTCTTAGTCATTTTTTACTTTGCCAATCAGGAATAGTTGATATATTTGTGCCCCTCCCCCCTTTTTAAGCACCTTATTTACTTGAAATCCAGGAAACTACAATCCTCTTAACTTCACAGACTGCTACTTCCCAGTCTCCTTTTCTGGTTCTTTCTTATCTTCTTAACCTTTAAACATTGGACTTAGTCCTTTTTTCATGTATAATAGTACCCTTTTATACATTGTTTCACTTTCCACAGGTCAACCCATGACCAACCCTGGTTCAAAACCATTCAATGGAAAAGTCCAGAAATAAACAAGTAAATGGTGCACCATTTCAAGTAGTGTGAGGCAATTTTGTACCAACCAGCTCTGGCCCACCTAGAACACGAATCATTCCCTTGTCTAGCGTATCCATGCTGTATATGCTACCTGCCATTTGTCACTTAGTAGCTATCTTAGTTATCAGACCAAATGTCATAGTACAGCAATGCTTCTGTTCAAGTGACTCTTATTTTACTTAATG
Source organism: Noctilio leporinus (assembly GCA_004026585.1). Lineage (NCBI taxonomy): Eukaryota > Metazoa > Chordata > Mammalia > Chiroptera > Noctilionidae > Noctilio > Noctilio leporinus. The sequence continues at coordinate 148,986 of PVIW01002443.1, forward strand.
CCATGTTCATAAAACTTTCATTAGAGTACATTGTGATAATTATTTTATTTTATTTTATCAGTTATTGTTATTTATCTCTACCTGTGCTTAATTTATACATGAAGCTTTGTCATGGGTATGTATGCATATGAAAAACATAGCACGTAATAGGTTGAGTACTCTCTGGTTTCAAGCATCCACTGGGGGTCTTGGATTATACCCCTTCAAAAATAAAGGGAGGAGACCACTCACTCACATCTTTGTCATCTCATCCAGTCTGGTAATTTTAAGTACAATCATCAGCCTTCTAACAGGCATCTCAATCTGAGCACATCAGAAGCCAAACTCCTGATTTTCCCTTTAAACCCGTCCATGCTTCTATAATTTTCTCTGTCTCAGTTAATGAAAAGTCCAAACTTTTATCTTCTCAGGTCAAAAATTTTGGAGTAAACACTGACTTCTTTCTCTCATATTATACATCAAATCCATCAGCACATTCTTCTGGCCTCATTTTCCAAATATCTAAAATCCACCCCCTTCATACCCACATCATTACCTTTTTGGCCCAAGACACCAAACCAAGCTTATTGCAACAAACTTCTTAACCAGTATCCCTCTTTCCTCCATTGGACGCTAAATCTATTCACCAAACTTTTAAAAACGTGTTATTGCGTCACTCCTCTCCCCTCAAAATCGTCCAGTGGTTCCTATCTCAGAGTAAGAACCAAAAAGTTTCAAGTAGAATACATTAGTCTATTATTATTTTCTGTGAATTCTATATGTACCATTTTAGCAACAGCTATCATACTGAATCCTAATGACCTACTTTAACAGACTGCTATTGCCTACTCTGTTGCTTCCTTGAGGATATGGGTTGTGGCACCTTTCTCTTTTTTGTTTCACTATTCCCAGCTCCTAGCTCTATGCCTCATACATAAAAGGAAGCCAATAAATAGTCAATGAATTTTAATTGCGTATGACTATAGTGGGCTCCTAAACACCCAATTTTCCTTAAAGAAAAGTCCCAGTACATTTCCAGCTGAACTGTAAGTCCATGAAGGTAAAGATGACATCTGCCTCCTTCACAGTTCTGTCTTTGGTACCCAGCATGATGCCTGCTACATAGTGGGAACCCAGTAAATGGCTATTGAATGCATAAATGAAGAAATTAGTAACAAGTGATGAAATAAGGTCCCATAGCTCAGGCCCAAAATCCACTGCCACCTCCAGGGTACCTCCCTGTACTTTTCTGAGAGAAGACTTGGAGCTGTTAACTTCTTTCCACAGTGCCTAGTTGGCAGGCAGTAACTGCTAGCTGCATTTCCCGGGCCCAGCTGGCTGGGCTCCAAGCTCCATTGCTGGCCTTGGGTTAGGGGGAGAAAGAGAAGGGCAGCTGTAGATTACTGTTTCAGTGAAGTGAGCAACAACACTTGCTTCTGCAAAGAAAATACCTTCTTTATTCATCTTCACCTCAGCTCCACAGAGCTCCCCACCAGCCAGTTTGTCCTCATTCTCAGGAAACAAGGAGCTAGAGCCCACTTGCTCCTTTCTGGTGTGTGGTCCGAGTTTCAATTCTGTCTGGCAGACGGTATGGAGGACCCCAGGTCAGCAGGGTCATCAGAATGCTAAGAGGAAATCTGATTGATGAGCAAGTGTCAGAAGCAATGAATGGGAGCCTCAATTAATGACTTCTGCCCTGTCTCAAAGAAAAGGTTCCCTTACACCCAGTTCTCTTTTCTCTGGAAATTAAAAAAAAAAAAAAAAATTGAGGTGGGGTGAGGAACTGAGGAAGAAAAGGAGGGAAAAACACCCCTATAATCCAAAGTTTTCTAAACAACATAAAGGAGACTTCAAAGACAGACATGGTCAGTTTTTTATGTGAGACTGGTTCAGTGATTCTCTCCTCTCTTTGTTTCTGTGGACAGCTAGGCTCCAATCCAAAGCTAAAAAAATAAAAGGCCACATTGTTCTGGGGGGAGCTAGCTTTTACAAGAAATTTCCTCCTCACCACGGGGACAAATTAACTGCCTCAGCCCTGGGTGCTCTGGGAGGATTTCTTCCAGAGCTGGCTCAGCAGGCCAGCCTCCCATCCTGCTCTGCTCTTGCCAGAAAACAAGCATAATCCACCAGGCCCACCCAACAGGCTTGGAAAATGGACAGGTGTGCTGACAGACTACAGGTCAGCATGATGAGTGTGTTGGCTGAGGTCTGATCAGGGTTCATATTCAATATGAATCCTGAGGCAACATTAGGTTACAGAAGACTTCTTAGAACAGGGGCTGTCTAAACTGAGATTTAGATTCAGTAATATTAGTTTGTAATTTAGCATTCAGATTCTGTCATGTACCCAGTTATGGAGCTGGATGATGGAACAGAATATAACAAGAAATATTCAAATCACAGCTTAGCAAATCACTCCTATGCTTAGATTCACCTCCTGTAAAGTGGATTTTATAATATCCATTACAATGGATATTGATTAAATGAGATAACATAGGTACAATTCTTATACAGTATTTGATGCATAGAAGTTAATCAATGATAGTTTAAAAAGGGTGTGGGAATTTAGTCTCTTCCTGAAGGCCCTTCTGCCTCATGGAAACAATGAACACAAAAAACAAGTAATTACATTGTCTTAGTAAGTGCTAGCTGCATACAAATCAGCATAGACTGGGTGTCTTATAAACAACAGAAATTTACTTCTCACTGCTCTGGAGACTGGAAAGTCAAAGATCAGCATGCCAGCAGGGTCAGGACCTGGTGAGGCTCTCCTCTGGATAACAGACAGTGAATGGCATCTCACTATGTCCTCATTCAGGAGGGCTCCATACTCATGGCCTAATTACCTCCCAAAGGCCCACCTCCTAATACCATCACTCTGGGGCTGAGGAACTTAACATATGAATTGGGGTGGCAGAACACAAATATTAAGTTAATGGCACATTGTGATATTCCAAAGGCTACAAGAGAGTGTGTGTGAAATTTTGGGTACAAAATGTAAATATAAGGCATGGTACAGAAAATATAGTAACTCTCAAGAGGGCAAATTTAATCTGAGTGTTAAAACTTGAGGAACAATTAACTAAGAAGCTAGGAGGATGATCCAGGGAGAGGGCCTGGTAAAACCACATCAAGTTGCTACTGTGGTCAGTATGAGTAGAAATTCAGTAACAGATAAAAGAAACATGAGGATGACAAAGCAGCTAAAGTTGTCAATAGATTGGACAAGTGGTTGGGGGCAGAGGAAGAAGTTTAAGACAACTGAGGGTGGGCCCAGTGGCAGAAAGTTGGCAGTGATCCAAGTCACCTCATCATGAACAATGCAAAGGTGAGAAAGCAGATTGAGTGAATAAATAAGTCCAAAGTAATAGTGTATTTAAACGCTCATATGGTTTCAGAAAGCAATGACTTGGAGGGAGGCTACGTGACTAACTTTGGCCTACCAACCTCACATTAGAGTAGACCGCACCCTCTGAAGTTTCATCCCTTTGATGAATTCCTATTGAAACTCTCATCACATATTCCAATAGCAAGCCTGTCAAGCAGGTGAGCATACTTGCTATCAGTTCAAAGATGAGAAAGCTGGAACAATGAGTAGCCTTTTCCTGAAAAAGGATAGATTTGTTGCAGTTAACTTACTGACTTAACTGATTGTGTCTGAGTTCAATTCTAGGGATTCGGGTTGCGGAGTGTCACGAAAACACATGAAACTAGTAAGTCAAATAGTTTTCTAATGATAAGTATATATGAAGTTAATATACAAAAATTACTTTTAAAAAATAGTTTGGCCTGCGAACCCAAAGGTCACTGGTTCGATTCCCAGCCAGGGCAACATAACCAGGTTGCAAGCCAGGTCTCCAGCCAGATCTCCAGCCAGATCTGTAACTGGAGGCAGGTGAAAAGCAACCATACATTGATGTCTTTCTCCCTCTCTGCCTCTCTCTCTTGCCCTCTCTCTGAAAGATAATAAATAAAATCTTTTTAAAAATTAAAATTAAAAATAATTTGTACTTAATTTTGTACTATTTTAACTAGTAAATACAGGCACATGTCATAAAAAAATTCCAAAGGTATAAAAGGTTACAATGGAAAGCAAATCTACCTTTTGGGTAGCCACCCCCATTTCCTCTTTATGGAGGTCATTACTAGATTCTTGTGTGTTTTTTAAAAGAATATTTTATCTTTAGAATATATTCTACACTCATAAAACTTGTTTGCCTTGTTATTATTTATACAAGTGATATTATAGTATAGGCTCAGTTCTGCACCTATTTTTTCCACTTAGCAGTTTACCTTGGACACTGTGCTAGATTAGTTGAGATACAGCTTTGTCCTTTTCACCATTTTGCCATTACCAACACAATTTTAAAAAAAATTTTTTAAATATTCTGTCATAGGGATCATTTTACAGGTTGTAAAATAAAGTCCAAGAAGTGAGATTTCATAAAAAGAAGACATGTGCCTTTTTACTTTTTATAATTATTGTTAAATTTCTCTCTGATCAACATTCTTATTAGCAATTTATGAAAGGGTTAAATTTCCCTCAGCCTCACCAGAGCAATGTGTTGTCAAATATTTCCCTCCTTACCAAAGTAGTAGGTAAAAATGGCATCTTATGATGAGTAAGATTGATAATTTTCTCACATACTAAATAGCAACTTGGGTTTCCTTATCTATAAATTATATATCCTGATTGTTGACCTTTTTATTAGTGAAGTATAAACATTTGATATGCTTATTTCATATAAGGCACTGTCCCAAGTATGTTACATAAATTAACTCTTTTAACACCATAATAACACCATCAGGTAAGTCCTACCATCCCCATTTTCTTAAATGAGGACACAGGATCTCAGAAAGGTTCATTAATTTACCCAATGTCACACAACTACCAAGGGTCAGAGTTTGTACTTGAATGCAGGCTGTCTGGTTCCAGAACCCAAGTATTAGCTAACTGTTATGCAATACAGCTTCTTAGCATTGGACCCCTCCTCTTTATCTCAGGTCCTTCACGATCTATGTAGATCCAGATGAAAGAAGCACTAATAAATATTTACCCAGTAGGGAAAGTAAAAGAGGAAGAATAGGGTATTTAGAACAAAAATGGTGTTTTCCTTTGTGCTCTGTCGAAAAGGAAGGTGAGAAATTGGTAAACTGGTTCAGAGGAGATCAACCTGTTACCATCTCACAGCCAGTGTCTAATTAGCCTGTCTTACACTCCCTGGGGAGCACCTGCCTGCAAACCAAAGGGTCAGCCATTTGATTTCCAGTCAGGGCATTTGCAGGCCAGGTCCTCAGTTGGGAGCGTGTGAGAGGCAACCACACATTGATGTTTCTCTCCCTATCTTTCTCCCTTGTTTCCCCTCTCTCCAAAAACAAATAAATAAAATCTTTGACTCCAAGGAGACACACTATACTTCAAGCCTGCCCCCTCCCCCTATCAGAAAGGGCTTCTCCTTAGTGGCTGAAGATAACTGCAGTGAATAAAATCAAGACATCCCTGCTGTTGTGGATCCTGTTAGGGTCTAGCAATTGGATGGTTTTAGGCACCACCACTGCACCCGACCTGTATTACCCAGCACTTCTGCTCAGGCACTTCCGGTTACCAGATACATCTGGTTCTGAGGAGATCCCACATCTTCAGAAAAGCACGCACCTAATGTTTAGGAAGAAGCCCTTTAGCTGCCTGGCAAGAGAAACAGATGTAAAATTCACTCGTGGTGTGGACTTCAACTGGCAAGCCCTGGGCCCAGTTGGCCTTACAGGATGCAGCAGAAGCATTTCCAATACATCTCTCTGAGGATGCCCATCTCCTCTCCATATGTGCTGCCATGTTACTCTCTTCCCAAAGGATGTGCAGCTGCCACCAGTCCCTGGATAATATCAGGGACTGTCTGAAGCCTGAATCATGTTCAGGGAGTCTGAGCTGCTGCATGCACTTGCTCTCCCTGAGTAGAGTGTGCATGTTGCTTTTACAATTAAGTGTTTTAAGAAGGAGCAGACTACATACAGTCTGCTCCTTCTTAAACAACAAAGGTGATGTATAAGAAATCAACATGGTTCCAGAGGCCTGAGAATTATTTTCAGATAAAGAGACTCCAAGGTTGAATTCAGTTTGTAAATGATTCATAGTACTGTTTATTATTTGAAATCTTTCTGTACCATTTAATTTTTACCACACATATGTTTACTTCTATTCAAAGCACAAGGAAATAAAAGAAGAGAAGAGCACTTCAGCCAGTTGCAGGAAGAGCCTGGCCCATCCAGCATACAAATCTCTGTCCTTCAGATTAACTTCACTGGTGGCAGTAGCAAGTGCCAAAGTGGCCAGTGCCTGCCAACAAATTATAGCTTTTCAAGCACTCAATTGGGGTGAAAATGGAAAATCTTTAAGGCTTCATGTTCTGGCTCTTCTTAGTGAATTTCTATCAAAATCACTCTGAAATTATAAAGCAGAATTTTATTATTTGTAGATCACAAAAGATCAATCAAATTTTATAGTTTAGAATTTTTTATTCTAGGATTTAAAACATATCTTTTCAATGTGTGTATGGTATTTTTATACCTTCTTTGAGAGATAATAAAAGATAATTATTCTTTCATGTTAAAAAAGTGACTCATACAGAACTTTTCCATAGGGGCCAAGCATCAAATCTTTGACCCTGGTTCCTGCCGCAGTACATTCCTTACTGTTTGTAAAACAAAATCTCTTCCCAAACCAAAAAAATGGTGAAGAGAAAGAAAATAATTTTATAATTGAATAAATATTAAATCTGAATGCTTTAATGCATATCACAGGCAATGTCTAAGAGATTACTGAAACAGAAGGAAATTTAACCCTTTTATACCGCTGTTATGAGCTATCTTTTTTGTTTTGTTGCTTTTGGTTTTGGCACCAGATTCAAAAAATTATAATCAAGGAGATAATCAGTTATGTTTTCTTCTAGGAGATTTATAATTTCAGGTCAATTTTGTGATTGGTGTAAAATAGTGGTTCAATTTTATTCCTTTGTATGTGGCTGTTCAATTTTCCCAACATAATTTATCGAAGGGACTATCATTTCTTTATTGTATATCCTTGGCTCCTCTGTCAGAAATTAGTTGATCATATATACATGGGTTTAATTCTGGAAAGCCACCTATTTTTAATTTCTAGTTAACCTTGTAACCTAAATTTTATTTCCTAACTTTATTGTTAAATAAACTTAGGCCCAAAGAGAGGAATGAGCTTGTCGCACAGTTGGTGAATGGCAAAGCTGGATTTGAATTTAGGTCTCCTGACACCCAGGCTAGTGTTCACCTCCATGATCCTTCTAGAGATAATAAAGCCCCTACACTTGTATCTGAGTAAGTAGGATCTTCTATTGCAGTTCACTGCCCAGATGCCAAGCACATGAGGAAACAAGGTCCTTTGGCAGCATCTGTGTGGCTCAACATGATTCATCTCAGTAGGAGCCAAACACCAACTATCAGGAAGCCTCTGCAAGGTCTTCCTTTCCTGCCACCAGGTGGCCATGAGGAGGCAGGTAGTACCCAGCCATGGTGCTTCAGGAAATTCCTCTGCCTCTCCTTCTAATCTGCCTTATCAGGGAGAAATGGTGTAAACTCTGCTTCTAGGCTCTGGACAAGCCCCGGTGAAGGCCTGCAGAGGAAGCCAAGCTTGAGGGCATTAGAGGAAAAATCCTGGTGCTTGGGCCCTGGTTAGGCTATCTTTCAGATCCTATTACTCTAGGTACTAAAGATAATAGTGGCTACATGTCTATACAGCTTCAAGTTTCCAAAGAACTGTAAAACCATTTTTTATTCTCTGAGTGGAAAAGAATTATACTACCCACCACCTTCTCCTTCTGTAACACACACACATCACTTTACCCTCCAGTCAAAATACACACATCTGTTTCCTAAACCCTTGCCCTATTTTTTTTTTTAACTTAAAAATTCCTCAAGGCATTCAGAGGTCAATCAATACAGCAACAGTTCGCTCCTGAACTTCTCTCTCCCCAGGGACAGATGCACTGAATATACTGCTACAGACAGAGCAATTTTCTCTGAAAGAAAACCAGGTACCAGCTGAGCAACTCTTATACCCTGAGCAAATGAGACAACCTACATTAAGTCAGATAGGAAAGGCTGGGCAGAATCTCACTGTAGACTCACCCCCAGCACACTGCTGTATATTCAGAAGGCAGCTCCCAACCCCCAGCTCCTCCCTGAGGGGCAAAGGGTTTGGACCTCACATTTAGTGTCTAACTTATAAAACTACCACCTGAGAGACAGGCCCCAAAACACTTTTCTCTGAAAGCCAATGGGGTTTATGTTGACAAGTCCTACAGAAGCACAGCAAACAAAGAAGCAGTTCCTCAATGGTAGTGCAAATGCTGGCAGGTCTCTGCAGCAGGAGCAGAAAGGTAGTCCACCTCCCAGTCTTTTCCTGGAACAAGTCCACCTGCATCCTGTGAAAGCTGCTGCCTCAGGGGTGAGGCTTCTAATTTAGCACATACCTAGGGGCTGGATGCAATCCTCCCCATCAATTAAAGAAGCAAGTGGACACTCACCCAGACTTCTCCTTCTAACCTGCTCCAAGTCACCAAGACCTTCCCTGGAAGGTCTTGTCCGCATCCCAGCTTTTGCAGCCAGCATCCAAACAATAGGTCCCCAGGTTGCCTGACTGACAGCCAACAAGACTTCCATTTATGCATTTCACTGAACTGTAGCAAACAAAGAAATTGTTCTCATCCACGTATCCCCACAGGGCTAAGCACAAAGTCAGCAGGCAAGCATGAGCACCTTCTAGTACATATACTTCATAAGGTGCTACCTGAAGGTAAGGCTTCTAATTTAGCACACATGTAGGTGCTGAGTGTGATCCTCCCTGGACACTAAGGAATTCAACAGGTACCTCTCCCCTTCCTCAGCTCAACGTTGCCAGTATCTCCCTAGGGGAAGTTATAAGCATCTGGTATCCCAGCTTTTGCAACAGCTGACCAATGGATGGCTGCCACATTGCCTATCTCTGATAGCAAATAGGACTTGCATTCACAAATCTCATGGGACCAGAGCAAATAAGGCATCACTTCTTTTAATTTTTTTAAAAAGATTGTATCCATTATTTTTAGAGAAAAGGGCAGGGAGAGAGGAACAAAGGGAAAGAAACATCAATGTGTGGTTGCCTTTCACCTGCCTCCAGCTAAGGACCTAGCTGGAGACCTGGCTTGCAACCTGGTTATGTGCCCTGGCTGGGAATCAAACCAGTGACCTTTGGATTTACAGGCTGGCACCTATCCACTGAGCCACCAGCCAGGGCTCAGGAATCAATCTTTAACAGGTACAGGAGCACACCCTTATTGTTACACATTCAGGCCAAGAGATAGCTAGTGAAAATGCCTATTTACCAGTTTCTTTCTGGAAAGACCTTAAATACATACCTTCCCACCTACTCCCTAAGTATCTGACATCCAATCAGCCTGCATCTAGGTGCTAAATACATTCCTCCCCTTTAAGACACTGACCAGTCTTGGCACACCTATTATTAGGTAGCCATTAAAAACAAAGAAGGTAACTTAGGCCATCACAGAGTTTTGAGAGACAACAAATAGCTAGGGGCCAGGCTGAACAATAAGAATCAGCTCCTACGTGAGATCATTTCATCAAGACTGGAAGAGGCGACTATTTTATCTAATGGACTAAAATCAATACAGTCAAGGAAAAAAAAAATGTATGCGTGTGTGTGTGTGTGTGTGTGTGTGTGTATATATAAATGACTATGTTTCAAATGAAAGAATAAAACAAAATTCTAGGTGAGATGGAGATAAGTGATTAACCTGACAATGAGTTCAAAATAATGGTCATAAAAATTATCACCAGGTCAGAAGAACAATGTACTAAAAAAAAGAAAACTCAAAAAGAAAATGATAGAAAATATAAGAAAGTATGAGATAAGAAGCATAGAGCTAAGAAGTACAATAACTAAATTGAAAAATTCAATGGAGAGATTCAATAGTAGACTAGATCAAGCAGAAGAAATGATCAGCAAACTTAAATACAGGACAATGAAATTCATTCTATCAGAGGAGCAAAAAGAAGAAAAAGAGAATGAAAAGAGTAAGGCTAGTTTAAAGGATTTATGGGACATCATTAAATAGACCATTATACACATTGTAGAGACCTTGGCAGGAGAAGAGAGCCAGAAAGGGGCAGAAAGCCTATTCAGGGAAATAATGGAGAAAGAAACAGACATCCAGACCCAGGAAGCCCAGACAGCACCAAATAAAATGAATTAAAAGAGAACCACAGATGCCTGGGTTAAAATAAAACTTCACTTACAAAACAAACACACAACAAAAACAACAGTATAGAACTAGCATAGAACAAATATAAGAGCCCAGAAATAAATCTACACATTTATGGTAAATTCATCTTCAATAAGGGTGCAATGAATACACAATGAGGGAAGAACCATCTTTTCAATAAAGTATGCTGGGAAAAGTGGATATCCACAGGCAAAATAATAAAATTGGATTCCTATTGTATTTTTAATTTTTTTTTAATATAAAGATTTTATTTATTTTTAGAGAGGAAGAAGGAGGGAGAAAGACAGGAAGAGAAATATCAATAGGTGCCTCTCATACCCATCCTGATCAGGGACCAAACCCAAAACCCAGGCACGTGCTCTGACCAGGAATCAAACATCACATTTTGTTTTGCAAGATGAGACCCAGCCAACTGAGCCATACCAGTCAGAGCTGGATCCTTATTTTATACTATACACAAAAATTGACTCAAAAAAGATTAGGGGCTTAAAAGTAAGCCCTGAAACTGTACAACTCCTAGGAGAAAACTCTGGGCAACTGTTTCTTGACATTGGCGTTGACGATTTCTTCAATATAAATGCAAACATAAACAAGTGGGACTACATCAAACTAAACATCTGCACAGCAAAGGAAACAATCAACAAAAGTGAAAAGGCAACCTATGGAGACATATATGAAAATCAAAGGAGTAATAAAGGGTTAGGATAAAAATACTAAGAAACTCCAAAAACTCAACAGCAAAACACAATCCAATTTGAAAATGGGTAAAATATCTAAATACATATTTCTATAAAAGAGAAAATACTAAAAGATCATAATACTAAGAGGTCAATTAAACCATAAGCCATAGAGATATAATGTTTTCAACATTTCTCAACAAGAGTCCCTTGGCAAAAGTAAATCCTACAGAAAATACTTTGAATGAATTTTTTGTTGTTTTTTCTTAAAGATTTTATTTATTATTTTCAGAGAGAAGGGTAAGGAAAGAGGCAGAGAGGGAGAGAGACATCAATGTATGGTTGCCTTTTGCCTGCCTCCAGCTACAGATCTGGCTAGAGACCTGACTTGCAACCTGATTATGTGCCCTGGCTGGGAATCAAACCAGCAACCTCTGGGTTCACAGGCCGGTGCCTTATCCACTGTGCCACCAGCCAGGGCTTGAATGAGTTTTTCAAATATTTTTAAGGATTGTGCATAACTAGGATCATTTCTGGATGCAATTTTTAAAAAGAGCTAATTTATTACACACAATAGTTACTTTAAATATGAAAAATATATTTTCTCGTATAATATTTGAGAAAGACCTGAACACAAAGCCTGAGAGAAAAACATCAAAAAGGAAACCTGAGTTTCATGCTTGGGACCATGAGGAGCTGGAAGAGCTATTTACTAAAACAAGAAACACAACTCCCTGGCCCAGTAGCTCAGTTGATTAGAGCAATGTCCTGTTATGCTGAGGTTGCAGGTTCAATCCCTAATCAGGGCACATACCAGAATCAACCAACAATGCATAAATAAATGGCACAACAAATATCCCTCCTCTCTCCCTCTGAAAACAATAATTTTTTTTTTTTCTTTTTAATTTAAACAAAGACTTGGACAGAGAGCCTAAGGGAGAGAGAAGGGTCAAAAGGAAACCTGAGTTTCAGGCTTGGGACTTGAGGAGCTGGAAGTTCTATTCACTAAAACAACAAACACAATACCCCACCCATATCACTATGGCTGTAGAAAGTTCTGCCACATCTAGGCTGGTATTTCTTGCCCGTCTTGCTCCATTTGCTTGGATATCCCACAGCAGGATCATTCCTCACATCCCAAAAGCAAGTTCTCATTTTCTATTCCCCTACAGCCCCTTTCCACCCTCAGTTCATTGGACTTCACCCTGGAGATAACAGAAAGCTTCAAGAGCAGCATCAGTACAGACATATCTCTGCAGTCTCACAAAGTGCTTACCATACACGTGTTCCATACATACTGAACGATAATTAGCAATGCATTTATAGTGATTATGACTAAAGCATTTGGGATTTATTGGAGCAATAAAATGACTAAAGATTTGTATGTTTAAAGGATTAATGTGGCTGCAGTGTGCAAAATCCCCTACAGCAGGTTTTCTCAACTACAGCACTCTTTTGATATGTGAACTGGTTCATTCTTTGCTCTGGGGGCTGCCCTGAGCTTTGTAGGATGTTCAAGAAGGACATGGGATAAGAGAGCCCCACTCCCACCAATTGCCCCTTGAATCCCTTCAGGGTTACCTGAGGTCAAGCTCCCAAATGATTAAACCCTAGAGCAGATACCATCGCTTTCCCTGGCCCCACTTCAGTGCAGTGAAGTCTAATTCCCACGCCATGTCAAAGAAGAGTGCTTGACACTGCCCACAGATATTAATTTAAGTTACCCTAGGGAGGCTTTAAATCACTTTCCAGTCAGCTCCAGTGGGGTATCCTGCAGAGGTCCTTTGACATAAGCTGGTCAGGCTCAGGGAGTTGGGTGTCTTCCTTTGTGCACCCCCTCAGCCATCCCTGGGGGGCCTCTGCCTGGGACTCTGCACCAGCTGGGCTAACCCCTGAATGCTGGAGCTGGCTGGTTCCTCAAGGAGGTCCATCTCACAGGGCCCTGGCAGGTGCCTGCACACTCACTCAGCAGCCTGGGGACCTGGTTTGCCCTGCTCTGCTCCCACCAACACCTGCTGGTTGCTGCTGGTATTAATAACGTAAACAGCAGGAGGCTTTGGCCTGTCTGCATAATTACCTAGTGGCCAAGGACCAGTCAGTAAATTACTCTGTGACCTGGGAATTCAGCAGGTGACCACCATCACTCAGGCCTGCTCAGGTTATTGCTCTCCCCTCCATCTGCACTGGCATTTATTTATCTCGCTTACATTTGGAGCACTGATTTCAGGCCTTTCTGTTTTCAGTCTCAGTTGGAGGTGAGAAGTAGCCCCTTTAAGGAGGCTGGTTCTCAGGTCACCAGGATGGCTGTACTGGAGTGTGGAGGGGGAGTATTGGAAATTTTGTGTTGAGCAATCATTCAGTGTGCACCAAGCACATCAGGACCTGTTCTCTGTGACACTCTCAACTGTATTTAAACCTTTGTGCCTGAGTTGTGACATGACACTCTAGTAAACTGCCTCTAGGTGTAACCTTGCATGTTGGAGAAAGGCAGGTCAGAAAAAAATCTCATCACTCCCACCTCACAGGCTGCACTTGAGCTACACCAAGTGGGAACAGCACATTCACGGTAATTGTCCCAAATGCAGTGGAATTGGTCCTTGGGCACTTGCAGTTACTCTCCTCTTTCTCTAGAGCATTCTTTGCCTTACCCTTCACCACACTCAATCATCTTTCAGATCTCATCTTAGCTGTCACTCTCCCGACCCCACCCAAGCTTTTGCTCAGCCATCCAGAACATAGTTGGATTACTCTCATTTCTTCTCAGCTGCCTTATTTCAGGACTCATTCCATTTTGTTGTAGTTACCTGTTTTCTTCCCTGTCCTGTCTTTTGGATTTTGAACTTGGTGATAACAAGAATAGGCCCCCATTTAAAGTAGCCAACCAAAATTTTTAAATTGATGTAGGAAGTTATCCCCTAGCTCCACCTTCCAGGCAAACCTGATTCCCAGCTTCAGTTCAGGTAACTCACTTACATATCATCACCACTCTCCCAAACCAGTTGTCATAAAGGATCCCAGTGGGGAACTTTCAGCTTCAGCTAAGGACTTTATTTTATTTTATCATTTTTAAAAATTTTTATTGCTTTATTTTAGAGAAGGGAAGGGAGGGAGAAAAAGAAGGAAAGAAACATCAGCGTCTGGTTCCCTCTTGCTGCCCCCAACTGGGGACCTAGCCTGCAACCCAGGTTTGTGCCCTGACTGGGAATTGAACCACTGACCCTTTGGTTCAAAAGCTGATGCTCAATCCACTGAGCCACACCAACAAGAGCTAAGGACTTTATTGTAATTCTCAGGAATTATTCACTACATCTCTGCCTCTTTTTATTCACCGATTTCCATAAGTACATCTGAATACAATCCTATGATGCTAATTTAATGTTCATTTCACCTTCATAATTTCTCATAAAAAAATAAAACAATATTCCTGGCTCAAATGATTAATCTAATTTATAACCTTGATTAAGTCATTCATAGCCATTCAGCCTTGATTTGCTCTTGCATAGGATAAGTTCACTCTATTTTAAATGCTTTTCTTTTTGAGAGTTTTTTGATTTTAAAATTCAAAGTGTATTTTGTGATTCTGCACAATAAAGGTGACAATAGTTTCCACTTTGCTACAAAACCCTTTTCAATAACTAGTTAAAATAAATAATTTGCCTACTTTTCTTACAAAGGTGTAGGGTGAGAGAGAATCTGGCCCCTACCTAGTCCCCTAACTGCCCTACTCCACCACTAACCACAAATTGCTTCTAGTTCCTCTCTGCACACTTTCTAGTTAATGTGCTTTTACCTACATTGTTCCATCTGCCTGGAAGACCTTTCCCCCTCTGTAACCCTAGCAAACTACTAATTCTGTCTTGAAACCCAGCTATGGTCAAGTCCTCCAGGAAGTCTTCCTTAACTTGAAATGCAACACAGCACAATGACTAAGAGTTCGGACTGGAATGTCAGACAGATCTGGGACTCTAATTTGGCCCACCGCCTATCAGTTGTGATTCTGTGGAAAGGTGGCAAAATTGATCAGACCCAGACTCAGCCTCCTCTCCCATTAAATGGGCATGGCAGCTACTACCTACCTCATAGGGCTCTAAAAACTGAATGAAATACAATAAATAAAGAATTTTGGCCCTGGCTGGTAGCACAGTGGATAAGGCACCAGCCTGAGAACCCATAGATCACTGGTTCGATTCCCCAGCCAGGGCACATAACCAGGTTGCAAGCCAGGTCTCCAGCCAAGTCTGTGGCTGGAGGCAGGTGAAGGGCAACCATATATTGATGTTTCTCTCCTTCTCTTTCTCTCTCTCTGGAAATAATAAATAAAATCTTTAAAAAAAAAATTTGGTCCAGCTCCTGGCAAATAATAACTACTATATAAAGTTTAGCCATTACTGTTAGTGTACCCCCATTAGAACTAATCACTACTATTTTTTTTCTGATGATTTCACTTACGTATTTTTATTTATTTATTTTTAACTTATTATTTTTTAAAGATTTTTATTTCTTATTCTTAGAGAAAGAGGAAGGGAGAGAGGCAGAGAGGGAGAAAGACATCAATGTATGGTTGCCTTTCACCTGCCTCCAATTCTGGACCTGGCTGGAAACCTGGCTTGCAACCTGGTTATGTGCCCTGGCTGGGGAATCGAACCAGCAACCTTTGGGTTCACAGGCTGGTGCCTTATCCACTGTGCCACCAGCCAGGGCTCACTTATGTATTTTTAGAGAGGAGAGAAGAGAGGGAGAAAGGGAAAGACACATCAATGTTTGAGAGATACATTGATTGGTTGTCTCTCACACAACCGCAACTGGGGACATGGCCAGCCACCCAGGCATGTGCCCTAGCTGGGAATTGAACCAGCGACCCTTAGGTTCACAGGCTGGCACCCAGGAAAACTGAGCCACACCAGCCAGGGCAGAACTAATCGCTTCTGATGTACATTTATCAAGCTGAATTTTACAAACCTGTCTCCCCAACAAGACAGAACTCCTTAAAGATTGGAGACTTATTCACACCTATGTCCCCAGAGCTGTGCATGATGCTTTGCACAGAATAAACAGCTGACAAATGTTGTGTTGAGTGAAACTGAATCATACATTTAGAAACCAAGAGTATTTTTTTTTTAAGAACAAAATTTAAAAATAATACTTTAAATGAAGTAAGATAAATTAAAAAGTGTACAACATGCCATCAGATGCCCAAGACTGGCTATGACAGTTTCACATTCATGTTCACATTTTCACCTCGGTTCTCATAGTAAATTTACATGCAGATATTATTATCCTGTGTTCACAAATGAGAGAGCAGACTCAGAGGGACTTCATTTGGGCCCAAACTCACAGAGCAAGTGGCAGAACGGAAATCAGTATCACTTTTTCCTTTTTTTAATGCCTCCCTGGCCCCCCACCCCCACCCCCCACCCCCAAAAAAGGAGTAGCTAAGCCACTCTTGAAACTCAGGTGGAAGATTTTAAGCTTCTGAAGGTGAACCCTCACCCAGCATCCAATGAAATCAAGCACTGGGAAAGAGATGCTGTTCCCACTGGTGACCACAGCCCTCGCTTCTCCACGTGCTGTGAGGAAGCACACAGGCTGTATGGTCTGCCCTAGGCTTTCAGAGGAGACATCAGTTTCAGCAAGAGCTCTGGGCTCCTCCAGGTGTTTCCTGTGCTTGTGTGCAGCTGAGAAGATGAAGCAAGGGCATCAAAAGCTGCAGACTCCCTATACTGGAGACAGGCATTTACTTGAAGGAAGAATGAACCAAGCAAGGGCTTCCCAGAGCATTGTTCAGCCACATTAGAGACAGGATTAAGCACATACATTCAGCTATTCTAACAGATTTGCTTTAATCCTTGAATATGTCTCTCACACTCACTCAGATAATCACATTAGTTTGTCATTAAAAGATCCCTTTCATAGAAAGCACCTAAACCCCTTAAACCACCCAGAGAGGTTGCATACATTAGCAAACAGCACAACAAACCAAAGAGTTTTCTGTCCTACATCCCAGTTCTCTTTTAAAAAAATTAGGGAATTGAGGTAGAAAGGAGTTTGCAGATGGGCAGTGACAGCACAGCAATTCTACTTTTCCTCAGCAATGGGGACTGGGAAGACTGAAAAAACCTTTAGCCTTGAGGCCCAAGGGAAACACAAGCCAGATGAAGACAGCAGGGCAAGGAGCAGGTAGAAAAAAGTGGGCTTGCCTCTCTGACACTTAAAATTGCATTTGAATCCAAGGAAGAGTAGAAAAGCTCAGGATTTGGGATCAGACAACTGCCATTAACTAGGTCAGTGGCCATGGCTGGAGCTGAAAGTTACTTCATTTCTCTTGGCCTCCTGGTCCTACTTTATAACATGGAGGCAAAAGTGCCTTGCTTCCTCCCAGAGTTGTTGAGGGGCTCAAATGAGAAAAGGCAGCCAGCAGAGCCCTGAGGTCTATAAAGGACCACATAAGCATTAGACAGGAGGAGATTTCCATTGGCTCTTTGTGTGACTCCCAAATCATAGGAGCTATGTCTGTTTTTTTCACAGTAGCATGATTGGTGCCTAACCCTAGGTTCATAATAGACACTTAATAATTTTTTTTTTTAATAATTAGTGCTTTTATGGCTTTTCTCACTAAGACCCATCCACCCTGCAAACTCTCATCTTTCAAGTTTTGGTTCAAATGTTACTTCTTCTTTAAAGCCTTCCTCACACCTTCAGGATGAATTCATCACTTCTGCTTTCATGCTACCATAGAATCCTGAATAGCACAGGGATTCTTAGCCCAGTGTATTTAATCTGACATTGTGAATGGTTCTACTCATTAAAAATTACCTTCTGAAAAAAAACTGTTGCCTTTTAATTATTACATTAAAATGTACCTGCATAGAGTTAGCATTCAATAAATATTTGAATGAATGAATGAATGATCAATGAACAAATAATCCACCACACTGGGAATATGTGGCCCAGGGAGAGAAATTTCAGGACTCAATTGAGAACCAGTCTCCAAAATAAAGATTTTTTAATTTTAGAGAAGAGGGTGTCTATACTACAATATTTAGACTATACATTCTAAACATTGTGCTATTGTGTTTTTTAGAGTGTAAGACAATTGGATGAACTAACTGAATTAACAATCAATTTTTCATCTCTTTTGTAAGGTAAAAAAAGAGCCATAAGTTATGATAGATATTTAGTTTAGACATCAACAGTATTGCAGTTTTGGGCCACATAATTCTTTGTTCTGGGGGTTCGTCCTTTATATTTTAGGATGCTTAGCAAAATCTCTGGTGTCTACTCATTAGATGACAGCAGCAACTTCCCGCTACCAGAGCTGTGACAAATAATAATGTCTCCTGACACTGCAAATATCCCCTGCAGGATCAGGGCAAAAATGCCAGCTGAAAACCACTGGCTTAGATGGAAAGGGCAAATGCCAGAAGGTGAGGGTTTTATGACATCAGAAAAGGAGACAACAAAGATTGTGGAAATCTGTCTATGAGTTCTTTAAATACAAAGCAGATGGATATATTACTAGTTTGCCTTGTACCATCCATTCTGAAGGTTGGTAGACTGCCCCAATGAACTGACTTTATGGTAACATATGAAATGTCTTCTGTCAACTGTAAGGGAGTTTTCTGAGACTAGAATAATTAGATGACCTTTGGTGATGAGAGAAGGAAGCCATTTACCAAATTGCCTGGCTATCTCACTGTTACACTTATTCAAGAGTTCTTACGGTACACCTTCAGTGTCATAGCGCTCTGCAGGTTATTTGAACAAACACTTCATTTGGAGTTTGATACCTTGGAGTTATTGATTGTTGGTTTCCTGTAAATTTTTCTTTGGCTTTTTACCTCAGATCTCAGAAGTGATATGACAAAGCAAAAACAAATGGTTAAAACCACTCCCCTAAAGCCACAGAGGAAGTTGGGTAATAGATGCAAACATCTCTGTGGTAAAAGCACCTGACCCTGTCTCTGCTCTGCAGCCACAGAGCAGACCCAGGTGAGCTGCAGCTGGTCCCACAGTTCACTTGGGAGCCACATACAATGAAAGTGGCTTCAGGTGTGTGACCTTATTTTTTTCAAACTACTTCTTTTATGTTAAAAACATCATTCCTTCCCTCTCTGCTCAACTATCTATTATGGCAAGTAACCTGTTTCTCTGTCAAAAGTTTGGCCATCTTCCTCCATACAGTAAAGTTGATACCCAGATTAAGACAGATCAGCAAACATAAAGAACTCATACAAATAAACATCAAAAATAATCTAATTAAAAATGGGCAGAGAACCTGAGTAAACATGTTTCCAGAGTGATCTTTCTAAATAAAAATCTTTTTGCCCTGGCTGGCATGGCACAGTTGATTGGGTGCCCAACTGCAAACCAAAAGGTCATCTGTTCAATTCCCAGTCAGGGCACCTGCCTGAGTTGTGGGCCAAGTCTCTGGTTGGGGGCATATGATAGGCAACCAGCTGGTTTATCTCTTACACATACATGTTTCTCTCCTTTAAAAAAAATAAATCTAGGCCCTGGCTGGTGGCTCAGTGGAAAGGTGCCAGCCTGTGAACCCAAAGGTTGCTAGTTCAATTCCCAGCCAGAGCACATAACCAGGTTACAAACCAGGTCTCCAGCCAGGTCTGTAGCTGGAGGCAGGTGAAAGGCAACCATACATTGATGTTTCTCTCCCTCCTCTGCCTTCCTCCTTTTCCCTCTCTCTAAAAATAATAAATAAAATATTTTTAAATAAATAAATAAAAATCTTCCTAAGTACTTTATTTTTCTTGTTGCTATGGTAAATGGGATTTGTTTTCTAGTTTTTATCTCTGCTGTTTCATTATTGGTATACAAAAATGCTTTTGATTTCTGGATATTGACTTTATACCCAGCTATTTTGCTAAATTTGCTTATTAGGTCAAGTAAGTTTTTTGTGGAGTCTATTGAGTTTTGTATGTACACTATCATATCATCTGCAAATAATGACGGTTTGAATTCCTCCTTTCCAATTTGGATACCTTTTATTCCTTTTTCTTCTCTGATAGCTTTGGCTAGAACTTCCAAAATAATGTTGAACAGAAGTGGAGAAAGTGGACAGCCTTATCTTGTTCCTGATCTTAGGGGGAAAGCTTTTAGTTTTTGCCCATTGAGTATGATGTTGGCTTCAGGTTTCTCATTATGACCTTTATGATGTTGTGATATGCTTCCTCTATTCCCACTTCGCTGAGTGTTTTTATCATAAATGATTGCTGCACTTTATCAAATGCTTTTTCAGCATCTATTGATATGATCATATGGTTTTTGTCTTTCATTTTGTTGATGTGGTATATTACATTTATTGATTTGCGAATATTGTACCATCCTTGCATCCCTGGGATAAAACCCACTTGATCATGGTATATGATCTTTTTAATGTATTGCTGGATCTGCTTGGCCAATATTTTGTTGAGAATCTTAGCATCTATGTTCATCAGAGATATTGACCTGTAGTTTTCTTTCTTAGTTGTGTCTTGCCCTGGTTTTGGGATTAGAATAATATTGGCCTCATAGAAAGAGTTTGGGAGTCTTCCCTCTTCTTGGATTTTTTGGAATAGGTTGAGAAGGAAGAATTAACAACATTAAAATGTCCTTACTACCCAAAGCGGTCTATAGATTCAAAGCAATCCCAATTAAAATACCAATGACATACTTCACAAAACTAGAAAAATACTTCAAAAATTTATATGGAGCCAAAAACAACCACAAATAGCCCCAGCAATCTTGAGAAAGAAGAATAAGGTAGAAGGAATCACAATACTGGACATCAAACTATACTACGAGTCTACTGTCATCAAAACAGTCTCTTACTGGCATAAGAATAGACATATAGATCAATGGAACAGAATAGAAAGCCCAGAAATAAACCCAGGACTCTATGGTCAATTAATATTTGACAAAGGGGGAAGGAATATAAAATGGAGTAAAAACAGTCTCTTCAACAAGTGTTTGGAGAACTGGATAGCAACATGCAAAAAGATAAAACTAGACCACCAACTTACCCCATACACCAGAATAAACTCAAGGTAGATGAAGGACTTAAACATAAGCAGTGCCACCATAAAGGTCCTGGAGAAAAATATAGGCAGTAAAATTTTTGATATCCTATGCAGAAATATGTTTATTGATATTTCACCAAGGGCAAAGGAAATAGAAGAACAAATCAACAAATCATCAAATTGAAAAGTTTCTGTTCAGCTAAAGAAAATGCCAGCAAAATTCAAAGGGAACCAAATATGGGAAAACATATTTGCCAATGAAACATCAGACAAGGGTTTGATCTCCAAAATATGTAAAGAACTTTTATGACTCAACAACAAGGAGACAGACAGCCCAATTAACAAATGGGCAAAGGACCTGAACAGACAACTCACTGAGGAAGATATACAAAGGGCCCAGAGGCATATGAAAGAATGCTCAACATCACTAGTCATCAGAGAGATGCAAATTAAAACCATAATAAGTTCCACCTTACACCTGTCAGAATAGCAATCATCAACAAATCAACAAACAACAAGCGTTGGTGAGGATGTGGGGAAAAGGGAACCCTGGTACACTGTTGGTGGGAATGCAGGCTGATGCAGCCACTATGGAACACATTATGGAGTTTCCTGAAAAAACTAAAAATGGACCTGCCTTTTGATCCAGCAATTCCACTACTATGACTATACCCAAAGAACTCTGAAACACCAATTCAGGAGAACCTAGGTACCCCTATGTTCATAGCAGCACTATTTACAATAACCAAATGCTGGAAAGAGCCTAAATGCCCATCGGTGAATGATTGGATCAAAAAACGTTGGTACATTTACACAATGGAAAACTACACAGCAGAAAGAAAGAAGGAACTCCTAACCTTTGCAACAACATGGACTGAACTAGAAAGTATTAGGCTTAGTGAAATAAGCCAGTCAGTGAAAGACAAATACCCTAAGATCTCACTCATTTCAGGACAGTAATGAACAAAACAAACAAATGAGCAAAACAGAACTAGATACATGAATACAATGAATAGATATCCAGTGGGCAGAGGGGAGGGAGGAGGTGGGAGGGAAGAGAAGGAGGCAAAGAAGGGGGGCAGTTTAGTCAAGGAACTAGTATGGAAGAACCATGGACATGGACAACAAGTGGGATTGACTTTGGTGGGGAGTGGGTGGGTGGGGAAGGGGACAGAGGGAAGGAAAAAGGGAATGGATGTAATAAAACAATTAAATTAAATTTTAAAAAGTAATAATAAAAATAAACCTTTTCATGTCACTCCCCTGATTAAGTACAACTGATCTATTTTCATTCCTTATAATGACTATTTACAATGGTCTTTTTCATACCACATCTCCAAATTCATCTTATGTCATTTTCTCCCTGGTCATCTGCTGTCGCATCACTGTAGCTCTCTTTCAGTTTCCTGAATATACTACACTTGAGGGTTTTGCACATGCTGTTTTCTTCCCTCCTCTTCCAAGTATGCATAGCTTCCAATCATCCTTTTGATAAAAGCTAACATGTCACACCTCAGAAAAGAAGTCTTATCCCCACAGACTCAATTCCCTAGTAAATACCCTAAGAGCTCCCACTCTTCATAGCACTTATAATTATACCAATTTACTATATAATTTGACATTCCATATCTTTTTCCAATAAGAATATAAACTATTAGGACAGGCACTGAGTTGGCTTCTTTACACTGTATTTGCCAGGTTCCAGAGCAATGCCATATGCTTGTAGCTCTGTAAGTAAGAGTAGGAAAAGTCCTGGCTGGGTAGCTCAGCTGAGTAGAATGTTGTCCCACATACCAAACTTGTAGCTTAGATGTCTGGTCAGGGCAACCAATGAATGCATGAATAAATAGAGCACCTAAGTAAGCGCGCTCTGTCTCTCTCTCTCTCTCTCTCTCTCTCTCTCTCTCTCTCTCTCTCTCCTCTAGTCCTCCCTCTCGCTTCTTCTCTCTAGCTAAAAAAAAAAACAAAAACAAACAAACAAACAAAAAACAATAACAATAAACAAATAGGCAAAAATGTTCTGTACTCTATTACCATTTTGGACAGTTAAAATTATATTTACAGATTCAAAAACACAACTATTTAACTTTGTTTAACCCATTATTTTCCAAATTTACTTAACTGTAGAACTTTCTACTGCATAAGTCATTAACATTTTGTTGGAGACCTGTATTCTCAGAACTACTATGTGATAGACATATATTGAGTTGCCTGAACTGTCCCTACTTTCATCCCAAACAGTGCATCTCTAACCACCTGAGTTGTGGGCTTGTGAGGTGGGGCAGCATCCCAGGCCTAATGATACCATGTTGGGAAGTCATCATGGCCCAGTGCAGACAAAGAAGAGGACATTGGTCTGTAGGGAGAATGAAGCAGCAATGGAAAGAGAAATGCTATGCAGGGCTTCCAAACTCCAATGGGATCAGGCAGGACAACAGGAGTGAGGTGAACTGAAGGAATAGGCCCTGCCTAAGGAAACTAAAAATCAAAATTCTGTCAACTAGCAGTTTTCCAAGTGTGATCCTTAAGGATCACCTGGGAAATTGTTAGAGACGAAACTTCCCAAGATCCACCCTAACACAATTTACTACAAACTCTGGGGTGGGGCTCAGATATCAAAGTTTTAACAAACCCTTCAGGTAGTTCTGATGCACATGCACACCTCAGACTGTGAGCTAAGCTACAAACATCCAAGAAACAAATCTCCCCCACAGGATGACAACTGCTGACCTCTGTTCAAACAAGAGAAAGAGAAATATCAGTGTTGACTTCTAGTGGATTTCCAGACCCCAGTTCCATTCCCTCATGACTCCTGGTTACCCAAGTCCTGGAGCTATTCCTATACTTTCAACAACTTCCCTCTTTTGGTTTGGTAAGGTTTTGTTTCCTGAATCCAAACAAAGATTAAGTTACACTAGTAAAATCAAAGCAACAATAACGAGCCTAGATTCAAGACCTGGTTCTGCCAAAAAGGAGCTGTGAGCAAGACCTTACCCAAGCTTCTTCTCTCTGTGCCGTAAGGCCACCCACCTACAGATGATGGGGTCAGCCTGGGTGTCAGAGGGGTCTTTACTCTCTAATATGCTAGACTGGACACTGGCCTCTCTGGATAATCTGTTGATTCTACAAAACCCTTAAGAAAGATTCCTAATTTTCCTTAGTTTTACCCTTGACTCTGGATAGTTAGAGTAACAAGAACATAAAATAAAAACCACCCCAATTCTCTGTCTTCCCTGGTATTTCAAAAACATAATCTATTAATTAGAAGGATCCTTTAAATAAGGCTTTATTTGATATTCCAACTCTCAATTAAAAATTAAATTTCAGCAAATTATAATTAGGCTTACTTTAAGGTTGCCTACTGTCATAAAATATACATAGAGAAATACATAAGATCAACTTTTGCTTGGAGAAATATAGTCATTTTTGGCAGTCATTCTCTCCACAAAATGCAATTCATCCAAATAATATTATTTTAAAGTCTTTAAACATGTAAAAAAGATTTCAAGAAAAATACCCTAAAATCAATAGTAGCCAAAAATAAATAGGAAGAATATCCTCTATTAAGCCTCAAAACCCTGCATTATATAACTTCTTAGTTGATGATGGATAAAAAATAGAAAATAGTATTGTTTTGACCCTTAAATATCCACCCCAGCCAACTTTTCTCTGATGTTGAAATGAAAATAGTGACCAACTTTTTTCGTGGACAACTCAATACAATGAGAACCAGAAGTTTCTAAAACCAGACAAAGATTTTTCTGTGCCTCCCAGATGCCAGGGAAAATAAGAAAAATATTTCAATCTCTCATCAAAGAATTAACTAACATATGTATTAAAAAAAAAAAAAAAAGTAAGTGCTCTGAAAATGATCGAGATCAAGATAAAGTTTTTAAAAGCAGAAACACAAGGTGAAAAAGATGTTGAGAGAAAATAAAAAGAAAAAAGGAGGAAGAAATCTTTCAACAAAGTAGAAACTCATAGTCTCTGTCTGTGTCCCTGAAAGGTTTTGATCCAACACTATTTGTTATCCTAGAAAAGCTCTTCTGAAGAAAGGTTTCAGTGTAAGAACTGCTTGAAAGAAGCCAACCCTTTGGAAATAGCAATGGCTCGGTCATTTATTAATGTCAAATCTGCTGCCTGCATAAATTAGCTTGTCTTTAGGAAGTTAAAGAGAAAAGTTTTTGTGCACCTGCCTCTTAATGTCCTGACACTTTTGACTTTAGTGACAGTAGTACCAACCACCAGAAAGTAAAATTAAAAACAAAACAAAAAAACCCTGAACATATTACATTCTACTTTCTGAACAGTCAATTCATCAATTTTAAAAGGCTCCTTAATGAAGTATCATCAGTGACCACAGCATATAAAAGCCTGCTATTATAAAAAGAAAAGCAAAACAGAGTCATTTTCCCAAACTGACAAAATATAACCAAATTACCACAAAACTGACCTTAGAAACAAAGAGAAATGGAGCAAAAAGAGGCCAGATTTCTTCCTGGCAGTACCACAGTGGCAAATATCCCAGAACTAAGAAAAGCTGCCAAGTAGAAGAGAAAAAATAAAGGACTTTCCAAAAACAGCCAAGCCCAGTGCACACAGCAACCCCAACAGCTGGAGTGAGCTTCAGGAGCAACACACAGGTACAAGGTCCAGCTTTACTCTTTATTTACAGCACAGTCCCAAGTCTAAATCAAGTACAAAAGAAATGGCTCCTATTTCCTGGATAGGCATTAGACATCCTTCCTAACCTCTGCAATTATGTCTTTATCTGCCTTCCGCTTTTCCTTTTGGGAGGGCAAAGGTGAGGAATGACAAATGGGCCAAAGAGACTTCAATCTGAAATCCAAGAGAAATCCCTGCTTGCAGAAAAACCAAGGAACCGACTCTCCTTCTTGTGAAAGGCAGTCAGGAACTCTGCTCCACTTATGAGGGCCCTGATGGTAAGGGAAAGTGGTCACAAAGAGATTCTACCTGGAAGTGGTGCAAAGATGGCAAGGACCTGGGGTGTCAGTGGCTGCTTCCACCACCATCGCCCTCTTTTCTATCTCAGCCTTTGCCCTAACATCCAATGATAAACAAGGGAAAGTAAGTATGTGTAGAAAACCAAAGTGAGATCCAGTCAAGATGGCAGCATAGGTAGATGTGGCTTGCCTCTTCACAAAACCCTATCAAAATGACAACTAAAATATAGACAACCATCAGCCAGAACCATCAGAAATTGAGTTGAATAGAAGTCTAACAACTATGGTATTAAAGAAACCACGTCCATTGAAACAGGTAAAAGGGATGTAGACTCAGAAAGAGCTGGTCTCTCACCCATGTGCTATAGATAAAAATTTGGAAGTGACATCTCAGAAGTAAGGAGCTCTAGCCCCACACCAGGGTGCCCAGCCCAGGTTCCAGTGTCAGGAAGATAAGTCCCCACACTTCTGGCTGCAAAAATTAGCAGGGATTGAGTTGGTGGAAGAAACTGCTGGAGCCCCAAGCAGTTCATCTTAAAGAACCCACATAGAGACTTACCTACTCAGACTCCCTCTGAGCTCCAGCATCTGGGTAGCAGCTTGAAAGGCACCAGTGGCACACAGGGAGAAACTGAAGTGTCTGGCATCAAGGTAAACAGAGGTCATTGTCACTCTTCTAGACCCTCCCTGCACAGAGCCCAAAAGCTGATGCTATATCTGAGACTCCATCAACCTGGCTAATGCTGTTGGCCCACCTTGGAGATCTTCAGACTCCACCCCACCCAAGCTGCTTTCCATATGAACAGCTGGTCTTAACTCAGGCTTCACAACTTCCTACATCCTATCAAACAAGCAACAGCTGGCCGCTGTAAGCTCTGGCCCAGCACTGCCATCAGACATCTTAGATTCACAGCTTGTCTCCACCTGGGAATTTCCAAGCCCAGCACAATTAGTAGCCATCTCAGATTACTCTATAGCTCAGGCAGGGTGCCCTGGGCTAAACAAGTTGGGGATTGGCCTTGGCCTGCATCACCCAGAAAATCCCAGGTAGCACCTAGTGGACAACTATGAAATACATCAAAGCACCACCATCCTGCCCCTGCACATCTGGTCAGTGTGGTCAGTAGTCACAGCTAGTCCTTGTAGCTGGCTGATCTGGGTAAATCACTCCTTTTTTTTTTTTTTTAAGATTGTATTATTTTCAGAGAGAGAAGAAGGAAGAGAAGAAGTGCCCTTCACCCACCTCCAGCCAGAGATATGGCTGGAGACCTGGCTTGCAACCTGGTTATGTGCTCTGACTGGGTAATCGAACCCGTGACCTTTGGGTTCACAGGCCGGTGCCTTATCCACTGTGCTACCAGCCAGGGCTGAATCTCTCCTTTTAGTCTGACAACAGCAACCAAGGCTCAACTACAGGAGGATGGTGTAATCAGCCCACATGAAGGATGTACCCTGAGTACCCAGCTTGGGTGATAGGGGAGGCTGTGCCATTGGAGCCTACAGGACACCTACTACATTAGGTCATACTACCAAGACACAGAGTCAAAGCAACTACCTAATATACAAAAACAAACACAGGAAGGGTGTCAAATTGAGGAAGCAAAGAATGTGGCCCAAATGAAAGAACAGAACAAACCCCCCAAAAAAAGAACTAAATGAAATGGAGATAGCCAACCTATCAGATGCAGAGTTCAAAACACTGGTATCAGGGTGCTCAGAGAAATGACTGAGTACAGCTACAAAATAAAGGATTGAGGAAAGGTTATACAAAATGAAATAAAGAAAAATATAGAGAGAACCAACAGTGATGGGAAGGAAGCAGGATTCAGCCAATGATTTGAAACAAAAGGAAGAAATAAACATTTACCTAGAACAGAAAAGAAGAATCAAGAATTCAAAAGAAGATTAGGAACCTCTGGGACAACTTTTTACATACCAACATCTAAATCATAAGGGTGCCAGGAGTAGAACAGGAAGAGCAAAAGATTTAAAACTTGTGTGAAAAATTAATGAAGGAAAGCTTCCCTAATATGGCAACGGAAATAGGCATACAAGTCCAGGAAGCACAGAGAGTCCCAAACAAGCTAGATCCAAATCAGACCACACCAAGACACACCATAATTAAAATGCCAAAGGTGAAAAATAGAGAATCTTAAAAGCAGCAAGAGAAAAGAGCATTATCTACAAAGGGGTGCCTATAAGCCTATCAGCTGACTTCTCAAAAGAAACTTTGCAGGCAAGAAGGGACTGGCAAGAAATATTCAAAGTGATGGAAAGCAAGAACCTGCAACAGATTATTCTATCCAGCAAATGGAAGAGCAGATAAAGTGCTTCCCAGACAACGTAAAGCTAAAGGAGTTCATCATCACCAAGCTATTACTATATGAAATGTCAAAGGGACATATTTAAGAAAATGATAAAACTATGAACATTAAAATAACAATAAAGTTGCAACTATCAACAATTGAACCTACAAAATAAAATCAAGCTAAGCAAGCAACCAGAACAGGAAGAGAATCATAAGTTTACGGATCATTTGAAGGGTTATCAGCCAGGAGGATGAAGAGGGAGAAAAGGGAAAATGGTTAAGGGACCAAGAAGCATAATTGGAAGGAACAAAACAAACACAGGGATGTTAAGAACAGTATGGGAAAGAATGAAGCCAAAGAACTTCCATGCATGAACCAGGGACATGAACTAAGGGGAGGGGGATTGCTGGAAGGCAGGGGGTTACAGGGCCGAGGAGAGGAAAAAGAAAAAATTGGAACAACTGTAACAGCATAATCAATAAAATAATCTTTTTAAAAAACCAAAGTAAATGGGAATGTGAGTGGAATGAACATAAAAGAAGAAACTGAAAATGATCAAATTTTGTTCATCATGTCTTTCTCAGACTGGTATAGAAATCTCTGACCCACTGATTCATGTACTTAACTTCCAAGGAGCAGACCAATAGCACAGTTATGGAGTCAAAATGCATTGACTCAGAGACCTGCATCATGGGCCCCTTCTGGGACAGTGATGGCAACCAAGGTGTCTGTGATGTTCTTGGTTACCCCACCTCCTGACCAGGGATCTGGGTCACCACTGCTAAGTGAGGAAAAGAAGAAAAAATAAGCTTGTTAGTTTTTCATATCAATATCCAGGTAAGAGAGATCTGTTTTATTCATAACATCTAAAATTACAACCTTATAACCTAGGGATTTGATCTGAGGACCTACTCTGTCATATAGAATGGTGATTCATACTGCAGTTTACATTTTTCTGCAAACAAGTGCAAAAAACAGGACCTAAGATTGATAGTGGTGTGCCACGAATGAATCCAGATAGTATTAGAAATAATAATTTAGAAACCTAAATTTTAATTCCAGATTTATCCTCAAAAGCCAGATGACCTTTCTCTTCTGTAAAATAGAGATAATAAGGCCAATCTCATATGTTTGTATGAGTTAAACCAGATGGCTCATGTTGTCTTTAATAAGCACAAGCGATTTTGGTGGGGAGTGGGTGGGTGGGGAAGGGGACAGAGGGGAGGAAAAAGGGGATGGATGTAATACAACAATAATAAGATTAAATTTAATAAATAAATAATAAACTCAAGTGTCAAGCACAAAGCAGTCCCTTAATTAATGCTGGTTTCCTCTTCTAGGACCCAACTATCTAAATGATAATAACTCTCATATTTGAAAATGCTAATTATCTCCTAGCTCTTCAAAAAATGAAAGAACTTCAGCCCTGGCTGATGGCACAGTGGATACGGCATTGGCCTGAAAACCCAAAGATCACTGGTTCAATTCCCAGCCAGGGCATATAACCAGGTTGCAAACCAGGTCTCCAGCCGGATTCGTGGCTGGAGGCACGTGAAAGGCAATCATACATTGATGTCTCCCTCCCTCTCTGCCTCTCTCCTTTCCCCTCTCTTGGACAGTAATAAATAAAATCTTACAAAAAAAAACAAAAACAAAAAAAAACAGTCTCAACAGTGGTAGGGGAAGCTCCATTCACTTACTACATCATAGCTCCATGTGCTGCTCTCAGTCCCTGTTCTGTTTCATGCTGAGAAGGTGCAAGCAGTTTAGGAACCACGTGCCACACTGCACAGGGTTGTATGGTCCCAAGGACTGGCGCCCAGTGAGGCACACATCCCTGTGTGGGAACCTGTCTCCCTGAGCTCACTTCCAACCATGGGAGGCCTGGGCTCCAGGCAGACCTGATGTCAGCCACTCCCACCCACCCATGCCGGGAAAAGCAAGAGCCGAACCAGCCATATCACCAAATGGCCAAGAGGCTAGGAGACCAAGTTTCAGATACCTTCTGTTTCAAGTCCTTTCGCAAAATCCCCTGAGTTCCAGAGGCCAGTGGGGCCAGGGCAGGGGCGTCCAGTTTTTCAATCAATGAGGGGTAATATTGGTCACGTTTGCTTTTGCCCCTTTTGTAGCCACCACGTTGCATAAGGGAGCAGTTTCCCAGCTGTGCCGCTAGTGACCTTACCTGGGGCCTTAGTTTTCTTCTGGAACCTTCCCTGCTGGGAAGGTATGGGCTGCTTGGTTTTGGGGGAGGACTAGATAGGCTGGCCGGTTTAGAGTTACATTTGTTTATAGTTTGCCTTCAGCAATCCCCCTTCCATGGGGCCCCTCCCTCTGTAGAGAAGGCTAGCCACTTCTACCCTTCACTCCCACCTTGGGGTTCTCTCCCTTCTCCCTGAGAGCTGGCGTGACCACTCTGTTACACTAATACTTCTGAGACGTAAATGAGCCATGAGGAAAAAAAAAAAAAAAAAAATGTGAAGCATTTCTCAAAGAAATTGGATCAGGAAACTAATACAATCAATTTTTCCCAGGCAAATGTACAAAGTAAATAAAAAATATATACAGGTACATTAAATATATGTATGTTTGAAATGCAAGCTTAAAAATTCTCACCATGGTTTTGTTTTATTTTGTTTTAATATCCAATTGCACCATAATAACATCACTCTTCGGGGGGAAAATCAATCCGAAAGTTTACTGTTCTGGTTTTATCAAAAACAAAAAGTAGCCCTGGCCAAATTCCAAATTAGCTCAGTTGATTAGTATGTTGTCCCGATACACTGAGGCTGTGGTTTTGACCCCAGATCAGGGCACATAAAAGAACCAACCAATGAAGGCATCAATGAGAGGAACACCAACAAAAAAATAAATGTTTCTCTCTCTCTCTCTCTCTCTCTCTCTCTCTCTCTCTCTCTCTCTCTCTCTCTCTCTCCTCTCAAGAAATAATTTTTTAAGGGAAAACTCAGATGCAAAATAGGATCATTAGTTTTCAAATATCAGATATATCTCTAAAGTAAACTACACAAGGGAT
This sequence comes from Noctilio leporinus, assembly GCA_004026585.1. Classification (NCBI taxonomy): domain Eukaryota; kingdom Metazoa; phylum Chordata; class Mammalia; order Chiroptera; family Noctilionidae; genus Noctilio; species Noctilio leporinus. Next base: position 180,269 of record PVIW01002443.1, read on the forward strand.
TGGATTCTCTTAAGTGAGCAAATAGCCTTTATCTTTATTCTCCTTTGACAGGACTAACCCAGATAGGAAACTCTCCATTGTTTGCAAAACAAAAAAACCATCCTAACAGCCACACAGTAAGTAAACTGCATTTGATTTAAAAGGTCATCTGAATCAGCCTACTAACTTAGCAACAGTGTTTGGTGTTGCTGAGAGACCTAAGATGCACATGGACTTGAATTTCTTGGTCCTAGACAGGAAAAAACTTAAATCAGTCACTGGGAAATTTAATTAATTAATTAATAATCGCTTTCATGAAAGAATCTAGGTGCCCAGATAAAACTCCCAACATTGAACCTTACTTATTTGCTAACAACAATTGATTTTTCTGAAAAATGATATTAAACTAATCAGTTTCTCAGGAGTTCCCTTTCACGTTTATATTTAAGTAGCAGAAAATGACCACTGGGGCTAGGGAAAACTTAATCCTCCCAACAAAATCACTATGAATTTTTTTTCAATGCTGAAATGGAGCTTTAAATGGCTACTATTTTTTTCAATCGCAATCATTCAACAAATGTGTACTGAGTGCCTGCTCTGCGCCAGGCACTGAACTGGGCGCAGGCCATTCAGCAATAAACAAACAGAATCTGCCCTCATAGTGCTCCCTCCCATAATAGTCTATCTAGTCCCTGAAATGACCCTGCCAGCTCGTCATTATTTCTTTTCTTTTTTTAAAAATAGTTTTCCTATTTAATCCAATAGTATTACATATACATAATTTTGTAGATCAATAAAAAATCATAGTAAGTCCAATATTATTCAATAAACCAAATAATGTTCAAGATACCTATACACTTATAGAAGTAACATATCTGAGTAGTTTATAAACTTTATAAATTGATGTTTCAACTGAGAAGTGAATGTTCCTTGTTATGTTTATGCGGAACTTATCAAAGAATTTACAGAAATATTTCCCAAAACCAATCTGTAAAATTAGCATTGAGCTGGCTTCTTGGTAAACTTGAAGATTTCTCTAAATATGAATTATGACCAGGAAATGCTACTCAAGGACTATTTATTTATTTATTTATTTTAAGAGTTTTAAAAAATTATTTTTATTTTTTAAATATAATTTTGTTGTTGTATTACATCTATCCCCTTTTTGCTCCCCTCTGTCCCCTTCCCCACCCACCCACTTCCCCACAAAGTCAATCCCACTTGTTGTCCATGTCCATGGTTCTTCCATACTAGGTTCTTGACTAAACTGCCCCCCTTCTTTGCCTCTTCCTCCCCACTCCCCCTACCCCCCTTCTCCCTGAGTCATTACTTCTAATTTATATAAATTGTAAATCTGCTTGCGATCACGCAGCTACCTCCTGGGGAAGCAGAACTGCACCAGGCCTCTCTGTCAGCAAAGCACAACCTCTAAACCAGCAAATCTCCATTAGACTGAACTTTCCAACCAGAAAAGCAGTCACGCTTGGATTTGCATGAGGCAACTAAGGAGAGAAGCATGAACATAAAGGTATTTTCACGTGGTTCCTGGGACGTTGACTCACTCATCAACCAGAAATGTTCTCTAGCTGATAGCCAGTTAAGTACCCAGAACAGAGGCACCTGAGGCCACTCCTTTACTTTGGGAACATGCTTTCTCAGAAAAGCAGATTTCTGAATGTTTAAAAAACAAATTTTACATTGGGAATTTTTTACGTAGCAACATATGGAAAAACACTTGTTTTTAAAAATAGACTTGCCACTACAGAAAGATAAACGAGCACCTTCGCATGGTCCTGCCTTTAAACTTTCACGTGCCTCTGAAGCCTTTCTGAGCTCTGTATTTCCTGCCCCCATTCTTATCAGCACACACATTTATTGCCCGTTCATTAGGTGTCAGTCACTGTAGCAGGCTCTAAAGGCACAGCAATGATTAAAACAGTCTTTGCCATTAAAATGATTACAATCTCATGGGAGTAGATTACCTGAGAAAAACAAACAGGAAATTCCACATACAGTGCTAATCACAAACCCTAAGAACTAAAGGAGTGAGGAAACCTAACCTCCCTGAGGGGATCAGGGAAGGTTTCTTGGAAGACACCTGTGTCCTAAGAAAAGGAGAAAAAGAGAAAGGGGAAAGGACGTTCAGGGACAAATGAACAAGTACTTCATGGGATCAACAATCTTAAGCATCACAATAAGTTTATGGGATGAGTGGTATAATTATTCTCATTTTTTCAGAAGAGAAAACTGAAGATCAAAGAGAACTTATGTAATTTTATATAAGATAGCTTATTCTACTTTTGCCCAGCAAAAGCAAGTCCTTTCTTATACTGAACTAAAAGTTTTTCACACGGAGCTATAATTTCCACCTACAGGATTAGTTTTAGTCCTCAAACTTTTCTCACAAAATCGGTTCCCTTCTCAATGATGATAATTGTTATTTTGATGACCTGATGAAAATAATGTAAGAGGACAAATGGATAATTAAAAATATATATCTTTAATGGTTGAATCCAATAAAACAAGTACAATGTATTTGACAAAATTCATATATTAAAATCTTCATATAAGGGCTTAAAGACTCCACTTTAGCCCTGGTTGATGTGGTTCAGTGGATTGAGCACTAGCCTATAAACTGGTTTAATTCCCGGTCAGGGCACATGCCTAGGTTGCAAGCCAGGTCCCCATGTAGGGTATGTGAGAGGCAACCACACATTGGTGTTTTTTTCTATCTCCCTTCCCCTCTCTCTAATAAATAAAATCTTTTTAAAATAAATAAAATGGCCATAGTACTCTGCTCAAGTATCACGCCCCTTATGAGACCATCATAGCTTATGCCCTCACATCTAGGAGAAATAAATACTCTCATCTATATCTCTTTACTATGCTTTGTGCCTATTTCTATCTAAAATCCTGTAACACTGTACAGCAATTGATTGATTCCAAAAATACAGACATTTATTGAAGATACAAGACATAAGAAACATTGTACATAGCGTAATAATGCCTCAGCCTCCTTCAAAGTAAGCACTTTGGGACCTCACACAGTTCTCCCAATCACCATCAGCTGCCCTGCCATATTTTCCTGAATCTCATCAACTGTCTGAAATCTCTTCCCTTTCAAAGGTGATTTTAGTCTCAGGAAAAGCCAGAACTCACAGGTGCCAAATATGGGTGCCAAATGTAGGGAGCTGAGTCACCTGGGTGATTTGATATTTCTCAAAAAAACTCTGCATAAGATGTGATGCATGAGCAGGTGCATTGTCATGATGAAGCTGCCAATCACCAGTTGCCCATAGCTGTGGCCTTCTGAATCATCTGAATAGTTTCCATGGAGGAATGTTCAAGCATTATGCAAAAATGGATGCAGATTCATTGCTCTACTCAGTCATTTTAAAAGTGATTGCCACACAGTACACAGGCTCACTCAACAGCATCTACCACTCCCACTGACTAGTACAGTAAAGTTTTCATTGTTCACACATGTGCATTCCAGTCCATTCTCCTTTGCTGCTGGGCTACATGGGTATTGTGCAAACCATTCTTGTTATATTAACAATTGCTGGAGTTTTCTGGACAGACTACACTCACACACACATATATATACATATGTGTGATAAATCAAATATAGCAAAATATTATTTATAAAATTTTGGTGGTAGGTTTTTAGGTATCCACTTATTTCAACTTTTCTGTGTTTAAAATTTTTGGCAATAAAATGTTGGGAGTAAATCAAAAGTAATTTCAATTATAGCTGAATAACAATAGCTGCTCCTTACTGAGTCTTGGGTTTACAACCATTACATCACTTAATCCTCACACAATCCTATCAGATGTATTATTCTCCACTATTTTACCTGAAGAAACTGACTCTTAGGTTAAATCACTTTATTCAAGGCCATCCAACTAGTAAGTAGTAGGACCTAGATTCAACACCGGTCTCTCTGGTCATGAAACATACATCTGATCCATTATGCTACGTATCTTAGTTTGTAGCCCTTTGTGAAACTGCAAACTTCAATGGCAAGGAAAACACATAAAGTTTTCCTCCTCTGTTAAAATCTTCACATGAACTCAGTAATCCGGTCTTTTCTCACTATATGGAAAAGATGAATGATAAATAACAGACAAGTTCTGATGAGAGAGGGGGAAAGACACATCCAGGAAAGAAGAAGCCAGGCAGCAGGAGCAACCAGGTCTGGGTGGAGATACGCCCCCACCAGGGAAGGAGGATACTGAGAGAGGAGGTGAGTGGTCCCAAGCACACACGGCCCCTCAGCACAGCTCTGCCTGGACCAGCTTCCAGCAACACTTTCTGGGAGAAAAGGGAAAACTTGAAAAGACAGAGGAAAAGAATCATAGAAAAAATTAAATGCTTTTCCCCAAATGTATTCAGCATAATATTTCTATGTAATGTTAAATGACATGTTGTGGGAAGAGGTTTGTTTCATAGTCAATTTTAAGAAACATATTTGCAAATATGAAATTTGGACTTCTCAGAGCCTTTAACATGCTCAGCTCAATGTGAATTTCCAAAAGAAAGATGGAGTATGAATCTTTCCCAGGAAATTTCTGGAAATACTGAGTATGAGAGAAGTCAGAAATTGTGATGTCCACATAACTGGATTTTCTGTACCTTAAAAAAGTAACTGTGACCACATGGTTTAGAGTGCCCATAGAGAAACAGAATTGTGCTAAACTGAGAGCTTCACAAACCTATCAAACCTAAATTAATAAGGAAATGGTTAAGTCAAAAATACCTAATTACATAGCACTATTCTCAGAAAATATCCCTAAAGAAGATGCCAATCAGAAATACCCAAAAAAATATGGAAATCCAGAACCAGTCACAGAATTTATTAAATTAACTATTACCAACAGTTGACCAGTATTCTTTCCTGTATGTGGACACCAAGAGTGGATTCAGCTCTTTCAAAATGCAGCACAAAACTACAGAGTAGACACGTGGAATGCAGAGAAGAGCATTAAGTTCAAGCACAGCATGGGAGATGAGGCAGGCAGACAACCATGCTGGGCAGGGGGACAGGGAGTGCTGACTTGCAGCAAAAAGTGGCCTCAAACTCTGGAAAAGAACAGTAGCAACTGAGTGTGACTCACATGTTGGCATCAGATCCCCTCTCAGTGCTAGAACACTGGGCCTCTGTCAGGCAAAGAAAAGGAGACCCCATGAATAGCTGTCTGAAAATAGCAGTTACTGTCGCTCCTTGAAAGACACAAGCATGGCTGGGGACCAGCACCAGTTGACAATGCTTGGGTTTCAGCAGCCCCACTTATGCAGAGAGAAAGATGCTGCTGCTGAGAAATTTGGCCTTTGATGATAGACATTCCAAATCCAGATTAAAGGCAACCTTGGGCCCGCTGTCCCCTGTGAGGTCAGAGCACCCTTGGAGTACTGGGTCCAGGTGTGAACACCACACTTTAAGAAGGACACTGACAAGCATGAGAAAATCCAGAGGGAGCAACCAGGGTGGGGAGTTGAGGAAAAACTGAAGAAACCCTACAATTGGTCATTGATATCATTCTTAATCATCCATTATTACAAATAAGGCTACAAGAAATACAGGGTGTGTGTGATAAATTGGCAATAACTTTGCATCTCCTTATTTCACATGCTTCTTATTCATTTTGAAAAACTGTTTCTAAGGTTATGATTTAACATCATTGTTTCAGATAGAAAGTATTAAATTCTGAGAGCAACTGTCATGACAAAGGAATATGATGTTAGAGCAACCATAAGTTCTGGACTGCTAAGGAAATTGCAGACTTCAAGAACATCCCTTTAAGTACAGTTTACAACGTGAAGAAGGTGTATGATGCTGATCTTGATGTCACCACACCAACAAGGAAAATGCATAAGGTACACAAGGATGGCACAAGTCCAGATATTGTACACAGAATCCAGGAGATCATCATTGAAGATCCAGGAAAGTCCATAACAAGAGAACTGCAAATGTTGGATGCAATGGTTTCCAAGATTATTGCTGATGTTATCAGATACAGATTGTATGTTCTTAGAAAAGGTCAGTTTATGACACAGCAGACAAAGGAAAGGTGCTTTGAAAAAGCAAGGACACTGTTAACAAAATGGAAAATCCCAAAGGAAAAAAGCCTCTGATTTTCTTCTCTGATGCAAAGACTTGTCAGCAGGACCAAATAGTCAACAGAAGACACAACAGGTGGCTCTGTGAGAATCTTAATGAAGTCCCAATTATCATGAAAACCAAATTTCCTGCTACAGTGATGGTGTTAGGTGTTGTCAGCAATGAAGGAGATATCATGACCCCGCATTTGTTTCCACAAGGCTTGAAGGTGACTGCTGATGGTTACCTTGATGTCTTGACGGAAGTAGTTGTACTGTGGATGAAGCTGTGTTGCTAATAGACATCATTTTATTGTCCAACAACTTGGTGCACCAGGACATAACACCAAAAAGATGTAAGAATTTCTCAGTGTCACTGTTCCTGAATTCTGGCCAAAGGAAATCTGGTTGCCTAGCTCACCAGATGGAAATCCTTCAGACTATTATGTATGCAGCATTGTGAGAGAGAAGTTAATAAACAACCTCATTCCAATAGAGACTGTTAAAGCTAAGATTGAAAACATGATGATGACCATGGGTAAAAAAAAGTTAATTAAAGCGTGCCCAAGATTCCAAAGTTGAACCGAGTCTGTTATTGCAGCAAATGGAGACTTTTTGAACACTTAAAAAAATAATGACTATTTTTATATATTTACATACAAGAATAAATTTATTTCCAAATATAACACTTGTGGTGTGTTATTAAAATTTTGCCAATTTATCATGTGCATCTTGTATACTTGAGGTTAAATGTTTACATATATCCTTAATTGTTTTCTTGAGATAAATTTTTAGAGGAGGTGCTGGATCAAAGGAACTAGGATCTTTAAAGCTTTTGCAACATCCTTATCAATTTGCACTATAGAAAGGAAGTACCCATTTATAATTTTATCAATATACTAGGTAAAAAGCCAGAAAAATATCACTTAAAATTTTTTTTGCAAAATATCTGCAGCTTTACTAAGGGAATTATGTTATTTTAGGTGGTTCTAAAATTCCTTTTTAACTCAGAGACTCTAAGTCCAAGCATTATTCCTCTAGCATTAAAAAATACAATCTCTACATATCTCTATGCATATTTTTTTAAAGATTTTATTTATTAATTTAGAGAGAAGGGAAGGGAAAAAGGCAGAGAGGGAGAGAAACATCAGTGTATGGTTGCCTTTCACCTGCCTCCAGCTACGGACCTGGCTGGAGACCTGGCTTGCAAACTGGTTATGTGCCCTGGCTGGGAAGCAAACCAGCGACCTTTGGGTTTGCAAGCTGGCGCCTTATTGCTTATTCTTAACAATTTTGGTAGCAAAGAGTAAATAAACTTTCCCAAAAACATACTGAAGTTATACTAGCAAAACCTTAGCACTATCCCATATTTATTTAAAGATTCTAGTAATTGAAAAGGAAATATTGGTATACTTCTATTAAGGATCTGTAGGATGCACAAAATACTTACTGCAAATGTTAAGTTGAACCCAAGGAAATTGCCATGTTTATTAGCCAAACACAATCAAATATTGGCATATTTGGTTTAAAGTCATACAATACTTCGCCTTAAGCCTGGTCAATTTGCAGATCTTACCCACTTGGTAAAGGGCAAGCACTTAGCCTGTTGTTGATTGTTCATTTGGTAACTATGACATAATTAAACAAGGAAAGAGTCCCTCCCAATCACTTTCACTCAAAATACTCAGCATGAGGGGACCCCCTATACTATAATTTCTATTTATTTTGTGGATATTAACAAATGACATCTTCTAAACAACTTCTACAGACTGCACTGCATAAGGCCATAAATTCAATGATATGGGAGTAGCTGAGGCTGAGGCTATAAGTACAACTATTGAATGTTCCTTTCTCTACAATGGCCCAGGGACAAACAAAATATGACACTCCTCATTTCACAAAGAAAAAAACAGTTTAGAGAGGTCTGGCTACTGATATATTATTTAAAAACTGTGACTATAGGTTCTGAACCCAGACTTTGGCCACAAAGCCCTGATAAAAACATTCTGTCTCCCTCATATTACATAATAACCATAATAGTTATTATTATTATACAACTACCATTGATTTTGAGCTTTCTATACACCCGGTACTAATAAATCCTCAAAATGACCCTGCTAAGCATTACAATTACAATTAACCCCATTTTGTAGATGAGGAAACTAAAACATGCAGTGGTTAAGAGACTTCAAAGCCACACAGCCAGGAAGTGGCAGAGCTGGGAATTCAAACACATATTCAACTTTGAAGCTATAGTGTATGAGACAAAAAATAACTAAACAGTTATTTTATATATAAAATATACCTATAATCTCATGCTTATTTATTTGTTTATGCCAACTACAGTTGACATTCAACATTATTTTATGTTCATTTCAGGTGTAGAGCATAGTGGTGAGGTATTTATGTAATTTACAAAGTGATCCCCCAGTAAGTCTAGCACCCACCCGGTGTCATACATACTTATTACAATAGTAATGACTATCTTATCTATGTTATACTTTATATCCTGTGACTATTTTCATACTTAGTTTTTATACAAATTTCTTTTATTCTTAGTCTTTATATTTTTCCAAGTTTATTTTTTTTAAGTAAAAGCTTAAAGGGGGGACCCTGGCTGGCAGCTCAGTGGACTGGCACTAGCCTGCAAACCCAAATGTCGCTGATTCAATGCCCAGCCAGAGCACATAACCAGGTCTCCAGCCAGGTCCTCAGCTGGAGGCAGGTGAAAGGCAACCATACATTAATGTTTCTCTCCCTCTCTACCTCTCTCCCTTCCCCTCTCTCTGAAAATAATAAATAAGATATTTTAAAATAAAGCTTAAAAGGGATTCTGTGGCACCATAAAATCATAAAACATTTTTATTATGCTATAGTAAGAAAAAAACCATGAAACAGCAATGTGAGGCTCAAAAATCACATGAGACAGATTTAATTCAGTTCCAATTTCCTAGGACAAAAGTAAACAATCAGGAAACAATCAAAAAGAGCATTAGAAGTCCATTTTAATAAGTGTGGTTTTTAAGAATGTAGAAATCATGGAGGTGACAGAACATTCTAACCTTAGCACCAAACTAATCAGCTCTGCACCCAAATATTTAGTTTCTGCTCCTTGAGCCCAAGAACATCAGAGAAAACAAAGATAACAATTTGCTTAAAAATTTTGCATCCCCCACCTATAAGGATAAGCATTTGAATAAGAGAAAGAAAAAAGGGACAACAACAAAAAAATTTTTTTTAAAGATAGGAAAGAAGATAGGTTTAAAATAATAATAAAATAAAAGATGAATCTCTTCTCAGGGAGTATGGACCATCCACATTAGAGAAAGGATTAAGCAGACACATTCAGCTTTTCTAACAGATTTTCATTCTCTAAGGATTCAATGCCCATCTAGCAGTCACTCAGATAATCACATTAGTTTTGTCATTAAAAGCTCCCTTTTTATAGAAAGCACCTAAACCGCTTAAACCACCCAGAGAGGCTGCATACATTATTGAACACCAAGACACGGAAGAGATTTTTCATTTTATGTCTTATTATTTTACTTTTATCTGCATGCCCAGAAGGCTAAGCTATAACATTGGGTGAGTTATCAACTTAAAAAAAAAAACAAAAAAAAACCATGACTCCAAAATAAATAACTTCTGAAATATCCTTTAAAACTGCTCTTTAAGCTGAGCCTTGACCTGGTAGTTTTATGCTGACATAGCAGTCAACTGACAGAGGTGTTTTCTATTTCCCTTTTCTCTTCATCCATGTGTTGGATCAGATCAGCCAAGTCCATGATTATTTCTGCGTAAGTGTTGCAGCTTCTATTAATAGTAAACAAAGCAAATGGAGTCTCAGTGTGCAAAGTCCAAAGACAAATGAAAAACAATGATACTTGGATTGACAAAGAAAATGGCTTTCAGTCACTGCCTATGGGTCCTTACAAGATCCAGATAGAATTGGAAATCACCTGCTTGTCACCATAACCTAAATGTTGTTTATTATTTCACCATCCTAATTCTGAGGGGGATACAAAACTCAAATTCATAGGCACAGACAACAGTATGATACTTACCAGAGGGAAGGGGGGTGGTTTAGTGGGTAAAGGGGGCCAAGTATCTGGTGATAGAAGATGATTTGACTTCAGGTTGTGGGTACGCAATGCAATTTTCAGATCATGTGTCGTAGAAATGTTCACTTGAAACCTATATAATCGTATTAATCAACGTCACCCTGATAAATCCTATTTAAAATAAAATAAAATGGAAGCTTTAAAAGAAACAAAAGAAAAGGACAGCTGTTTGTCAGCCTTTTAAAAAGGAGGAAGTGTGTCAGAGGGAGGAGGAGTCCTAGTTAAATGGAACTATCCAAGTGAAAGAGAGGTCCCCAACTGGGTAGTGTTCCAGGGATTAATGGGTTGGGAGAACACAGAGGGGGTCAAGAAAGGAGAAATAGAATGAACTGTGAAAGAAAGTGATCTGAAGCAACAAGTTTGGGAGGGAACCATGTAGTGGTATAATTCTGAAATCAGGATGAAACTGAAGAGCAACGTAGTCAATCAAAGTTTGTCAAGCAAGAGGCAAAGACAAGGAGGTTATTTTTCAGTGGGGTAGAGACAAGAAACAGAATCATAAATATATCATAAGCAATTAAAAAATCCCTTAACATGTCGAAAGGAAGGATAAAATTGGTAAGAAATAATTAAAGAACATGACAAGAATGTGTCCTGGATAAAAAAAAAAAAAAAAAAAAGTAGCAGATGATTGTGGGACAGATACTCAGTTTTCTTACCTTAAAAATGAACTTTTATAATGTATATATAAAGATAGAAGATGAAGTGTGCTATATCAAAATCAGATGATGAAATATTTGAGATAGGTTCCATTCATTTTGAGTGGTCATTTAAGAGAGACTAAAAGTATGTATTTATTTACATTTTAGAGGCAACAGAAAAATAACTTAAAAAGAAACATTAAAGAAATGGGGAGAAAACCTAAGTTAGACTTTTCACTGTTCCAAATCATAAACAAATGAACACTAAAAAGCTGTATTCTAGCTTTTTTCCTAAGTCCGGGTTGGCAAACTACATCCCCTAGGCCAAATCCAGCCCACTGCCTATTTTATAAATGTTAAGTATTAATGGAACACGGTCATCCTCATGCATTTATATATTATTATTGGCTACTTTCTTACAACATCTGCAAACTTCAGTAACTGACAGAAACCATATGGCCCATAAAGCCTAAAATATTTACTATCCGGTTCTTTATAGTTTGCCAAAACCGGTTCTAAAAAACAAGCGAATAACCCATGTTTTTACCATTTGACAATTCACTTGTTCTCAGGTGGGCAAAATGCAGATGTAATTCTCACTTTGTAAACAGAGGACAGAGTTAAATCTGACAGTGTCACACTGTGGCCAGCAATCAACTTTAAAGTCTTGTCCTACTCCAGAGCAATGTGGTTGATCATAGGCTCTGAGTTCCAAACCCACATCTGTCACCTATTTATTGAGCTTCGGTTTCCTCTTCATAAAAGTGGGATTATACCTCTTTTCCTCACAGTATTTTTGTGGGGAATAAATGAGATATGAATGTGCTTGGTAAATAGTAAAATAATGTAAAAGGATAAGGCATTATTAGCACCTAGACTTATATGGAGATAGATTGCTTAAGATTTAGTTTTCCTCATTATTTTGATTCATGTTTTCTCATCATGAGAGAGACCTGCTCCTTAAATAACTTTGTAATATCAAAATTCAACTTCGTTCAAAACATGTTGACCTCTGGACTGTTATGTGAAAGATGCCTTGGTTATTCTACTTTTTAGATGAAGAAAAATATCTCTAATAGCAAATGAACTTGTTCCATTGGGGCTACAAAATTTTAAGCAAGGTATACATTTAATAGTTCAAATACACAGTTTATATTAAAAGTGCCTTTGAAACCTGGTTCCTATATTACCAATCCTATTTACATTTCCAGCACTCATTCTAGCTGTAGAGTCAGTTATATGTTTTCTAAGGTTGATAACCATCAAGTTGGCTAACCTTTGTCTTTAAAACTAAGAGGGATGTTCTTTATAAGAGAATCTTTTTTTTTAATTTTTTAAAAGATTTTATTATTTTTTAGAGAGGGGGAAGGAGGAGAGGCAGAGAGGGAGAAAACATTAATGTATGGTTGCCTTTCGCCTGCCTCCAGCTACAGACCTGGCTGGAGACTTGGCTTGCAACCTGGTTATGTGCCCTGCCTGGGAATCAAACCTTTGGGTTCACAGGCTGGTGCCTATCCAATGAGCCACCATCAGGGCTACAAGAGAATCTTTTAAAAGAACACATACAATAACAAATGTTGGTATAAAAGAACCATAAAATTTATGGGGCAACGTGTCTTTACACTTTCCAGAGTGTATTCACATCCATTATTTTATCTGATCCTCAGCACAACCTTACAGAGGATGTATCATTATCACATTCAGCAGAAGAAGACATTGAGGCTTGGGAAAAACAGCTTTCCCCAAGATCACAGAGATGGTAAATGGTAGCTCTGGATCAAGGATCCAGAGTCAGTGCCCTTTCCACTCCACCCTGCTGTCAGTGGATCACCCCTTTATGGTGGTGTGTAGTACTTAGAACCACAGTGCTACGACAGCAGTTGCCACTCATTACACACTGACCATGTATTCCATAGCTCTAAGTATTTCCCATACATCACAAAAATTAAATGAGCTGAATATGCAAAGTGCACAACACAGGACTTGACATTCAGTAATTATTTTCTATTAACAGCAACTAGTGGTCTTCTAATTTATTTAACTCTGGGCCCTGACTGGTAGCACAGTGGATAAAGCACTGGCCTGCAAACCCAAAGGTTGCTGGTTCAATTCCCAGCCAGGGCACATAACCAGGGTCTCCAGCCAGGTCTGTAGTTGGAGGCAAGTGAAAGGCAACCATACATTAATGTTTCTCCCCATCTCTGCCTCTCTCCCTTCCCTTCCCTCTAAAAATAATAAATAAAATCTTTAAAAATAAAAATTATGTAACTCTGTAATCTGTGCATTTTATCTCCATTATTCAAATGAAGAAACTGAGGTTTGGAAAAGACAGATAACATGTCCAAGGTTGAATACCAGAAAGTGACAGAAGCCAGGATTGCTGCCCCAATTTGACCAACTCCAGACTTGCTTTGTCACTGAGATTTCATCTGATAATGAAAGTCAGACAATGCATACACACACACACACACACACAAAATGTAAAGAGTGTTATTAAAATTGATGAAAGGACATTTTTCAGTTAAAGCTATTATTTCTTTTGTACAGTTTCTTATCATTAGAAACATTTCTAAAATGTATTTAAAATGTTTAAATTTAAAAGGATATAGTTATCTTGAAAGAGTTGGCACCAAAGGATAACAACTTTCCATAGTATCTGAGCTCAGCAAACACCAATGTAGCTTTCAGTTCCTCAGCTGCATCCCAGATGAACCCCTAGGAACAATTTACAAATTCAAGGGATAGAATTTGTAATCAGGATATGAAAAAAGTCATTAAACCTGTTTGCAACTCATATTAAACAGATGTTAAATCAGACCAACAAGAGCTAAGAACCACATTATTTATATTTATTCTACAGATAAATGGCATAGTTGTTGTTTTATTGTTACATATCAATATCACATTGTATTAAAGTGAAAAAATTAAAAATCAGTCTAAGTTGGTCAACCACAACTCATTCCAACTCTCCTCTTTCAGACACTCTAGCCATAGAATCAATATTAAGTAGAAGAGTCTTCAAATTGTACTGTGTGCCAAATAGTCTAAGAAAGAGCCAAAGATATCTAAGTATCCTGTCTACTCTAAGACCTTTACAATGTAAAAGAAAACACAACAAATTAGAATACTAAACTCATTTAGGTTTTTATATTAATCATACATATTTGAAAATAAGTAGTAAATAGCAATAGCTAATATTAATTGAGTGCTTACAATGTGCCAGACACTGTGGCAAAACATGTTATATATAGTATCAATTCACTTAACCAACCATCTAAGACAATGTATTTTTGATTATTCCCATTTTGCAATAAGGTCACTCAGGCACAAGAGTTTAAATAACGTGCTATAGTCACACAGCATCAAAGTTCACACATGGGCTGCCTGGCTCCAAAGCACAATCACCCAGTGTTGTAAGACATTCTTATTCCTACACATAATGCTGGTCATTAATCAGTCACTGCAGTTTTTCACTTACATCAGTGGTGTCCTCAGAATGGTCTCAACGAATCGTTCCAGGCAGCCAACATCCATTGATTAGATTTAGATTTAGTGTGCATTAAAATTATCTGTCTGTCATTCCTACTGCAGATTTTCACTTTTGAGTGAGTGGCTGCTCCCTAACAAAGACTAAGAACCTCTAAAAGTTTTTCTTTTGACCAATAATGACAAAAAAAAAGAGCTGCATGCAAAGATGGAGAGTTTAACCTGATATCTGTGATGATTTCAGTAACCTCACTTTTCCTCTTCACACCCTGCTCATTCCCTGCTCATTCCCTGCCTAGATTGTGGGCCAGTTGGGTGGTAAACACATAATACAATAGATAAACAAATTGTATAATGTGTTTACCACCCGAAGTTAAGTTTTTTTTCCCCTCCATTTATCTATCCTTTCTTTCCCTCTAATGATCACCATGATATTGTTTGTGTATATGATATTTTGGGGTTGCTTTTGCTTAATCCCTTCATTTTTTTTCACCTAGGCCCCCCAACTGAAGTGTGTTTTCTGTATCTATGAAATATCAATTGTGGTTGCTTCTCATACACCCCAACAGGGGACCTGGCCCACTATCCAGACATGTGCCCTGACTAAAAATTGAACCGGCAACCATTTGGTTCACAGGCTGGTGCTCAACCCACTGATACACACCAGCCAGGGCAGAAAAGTGATAGTTTTGTAAACCCTAATGAAGTTACTAATTCAGGCCAAAATTATAAAATAGCATTAAAATCATTAGGAGAATGGGTGATAGGGGAATGAACATTCACATTAGTGCCCAAGTAGTGTCAGAGAGTACTTTCCTTTCACAAAGGGAAACTGTCACTTCACAATGGAAGGATCTGACTGTCATCACCTTAATCTGCTGATCAATGTGAGTTAGCATCACTAACATAGTGAGTTAGGCAGAGAGAGGTTATCTACCTCTTCACATGGTACAACACAAAGCACAAATCACCTATGGTGAATACTTCACAAAAAGATTCAACTGTATCTTAGTCAGTCTTTAGATCTAATATCCAGTTTCCAGGAAATACACAGGGTAGAAGAACAAGCTGAAGACACTCTGAAGAAGCAATAGGAAAAATCCTACGGTGGTACATACATTATACAAGATATGGCAAGGCTATGTCACTAAAAGAGGACTGTTTCATTTTTTAAAATGCATGTACCCTTATGTTCAGTGAAGCATTATTTACACTAGCCAAAATCTGAAAGCAACTCAAGTGATCATCCATTGACGAGTGGATAAAAAAGTGGTGGTACATATATACAATGAAATATTAGCCATAAAAAATGAAATTTATATATTTTGGAGATCAAATCCTTGTCTGAGGTATTATTGGCAAATATGTTTTCCCATACAGTTGATTCCCATTGAATTTTGCTGGTGTTTTCTTTAGCTGAACAGAAACTTTTCAATTTGATATAGTCCCATTTATTTATTTGTTCTTTTATTTCCTTTGCCGTTGGTGAAGTATCAGTAAACATATTTCTGTGTAGGATATCTAAAATTTTACTGCCTGTATTTTTCTCCAGGACCTTTATGGTGGCACTGCTTATGTTTAAGTCCATTATCCATCTTGAGTTTATTCTGGTGTATGGTGTAAGTTGGTGGTCTACAACACCAGGGAGACAGACAGCCCAATTAAAAAATGGGCAAAAGACCTGAACAGATTACTCACTGAGGGAGACATACAAAGGGCCCTAAGGCATATGAAAGAAAGCTCAATATTACTAGCCATCAGAGAGATGCAAATTAAAACCACAATAAGATACCACCTCACACCTGTCAGAATGGCAATCATCAATAAATCAACAAACAAGTGTTGGTGAGGATGTGGGGAAAAGGAAACCCTGGTGCAGCCACTATGGAAAACAATATGGAATTTCCTGAAAAAGTTAAAAATGGAACTGCTTTTTGATCCAGCAATTCCACTACTAGGACTATACCCAAAGAACTCTGAAACACCAATTCATAAGAACCTATGTACCCCTACGTTCATAGCAGCACTATTTACAATAGCCAAATGCTGGACAGAGCCTAAGTTCCCATCAATGGATGATTGGATCAAAAACCTTTGGTACATTTACACAATGGAATACTATACAGCAGAAAGAAAGAAGGAACTCCTACCCTTTGCAACAACATGGATGGAACTAGAAAGTATTATGCTTAGTGAAAGACAAATACCATATGATCTCACCCATTACAGGACAATAATGAGCAAAACAATCAACAAGCAAAATAGAACCAGATACATGAATACAGTGAACAGACCTTCAGTGGGCAGGGGGAAGGAGGGTGGGGGTATGGGGGAGGAAGAGGCAAAGAAGGGGAGCAGTTTAGTCAAGAACGTAGTATGGAAGAACCATGGACATGGACAACAAGTGGGATTGACTTTGTGGGGAGTGGGTGGGGAAGGGGACAGAGGGGAGTAAAAAGGGGATGGATGTAATACAACAACAATAAAATTAAATTTTTTTTTAAAAAGTGAAATATTACTATTTGAGACAGCAAATATATCTAGACAGTACTATGCTAAGTGAAATAAGTCAGAGAGAAAGATAAATACCATATGATTTCATTTATAGGTAAAACTTAGAGAAAAAAATAAACAAACAAATAAAATAGAACAGACTCATAGCTAGAGGGAAGAAAAGGTAGAGGAATAGTGGTGCCAGATAAAAAAAGGTAAAGGAACTAAACCTTTTGTTTGTTGTTACAAAATGGTCACAGGAATATGGAGTAGATCATGGGAAGTAAGGTCAATAGTACTGTAATAACTGTATTATCCAAGTACCATATCAGGTGATCACTGTATAAACTATATGATTGGCCATTATACTATACATCTGAAACCTATAAAAGAGTGTTGAATGAAACTGAAAAATAAAATTTAAAACATTTAAGAAATAAAAATAAAATGTGAGAGAGAGTGAGAAAGATAGAATATATAATCCACCAAAGGAAACAGACTGTCTTTAGTGATCCAGAGAAAGTTGAAATATAAAGCTCTGTGAAACACAGCATCATTCCAGTAAATGGCCACTTAAATTGCTCATCTATAATTACTGGAGAAAAACTGCAATCAAATTCATCATCTTCTATTAGTTTTGCCTCCTGGGGATTGCTTGATCATGACAAAATTATAATTTGTTCATTTTTACTGCCTCAGTGGAAACTGGCATTAGACCACTGAGCAGGGCTAGAATGATGAGCATTGCTTACCCGTGAGGAAGCCTTCCTCTTCTCTGCATAGGACCGAGCAACTAACTAAGTCCCTGACTCCATGACTCACAACTAAATAGCAAAGGAGGAATGTGCTCTGCCCACTTACTCAAAGCATGATCCTCAGGCTTTCTGGCTTCAAGGTGAAGTCCTACCTTAGTAGTTCAGTTGTCACCGATTCATATTTAATGATCATTTAGGTAGGGTTAGGCTGCTGTATGTAAACCTGCTAAAACAAGATTAAAAAGAAAGTGTTTAAACTACTTAAAAGAATAAATTGTTTTTAAGCACTTTAAAAAAGAAGGCTGTTTAGATTTAATCAATTTTAAGGAACATAATAACTGGATGTAATGAATGATTCTAGGTTGTATCCTGGTCTCAACAAAGAAAATATAAATGATAATTTAGGTTAATTTGAATATGGACTAGGTATTAGATGATAGTAAGGACTTGTTAACTTTGAATTTTGTTGGAAGTGATCATATTATTTTGGCTCCATAAGAAAAAATTATTTTTACAGCTGTATGTGGAGGAATTTAGAGGCAGAATGTCACGTATAAAATTTACTTGAAAATACTTCAGCATAAAAAGTAAAATAAATGTTAAAACATTAAGCTACCTCTGGGTGGTTGGTGGCACAGTGATTTGAGTGCCAACCTTCAAACTGAAAAGTTGACAGTTTGATTCCCAATCAGGGTACATGCCTAGATTGCAGGCCAGGTTCCCAGTTGTGGTCCTGTGAGGATCAGTCAATCAACGTATCTCTCATGCATTGATATTTCTCTCCATTTCTCCCTTCCTTCCCCACTCTCTAAAAGTAAATAAAGAAAATCCTTAAAAAATGAATCTATACCGAGAGAAAGGAAACACTAGATACTACGACTTTGCAAGATAGATTATAAAAAATGTCAAAAATGATTTAAAAATGACAACAGTTAAGCTTAAATTGAACTTTGAATATAATTTTGCAATCTATTTCTCCTCTGCTTATAAACTCACCATATAAACATAATTATAATATGATAATATTCCTGTACAACTACTTACAGTTACCCTGCTGTACAGAGTTCCACTGAGCCTTTAGAATCATGGGGCTGAATTCCCCAGTGCTTTGGGGGACCAGAGCGAGAATGCACTGTCTGGTCTAGAGCAGACATGAATTAATCCAAGTGCTGCTCAAGCCTCCCTGGGGCAGGAGTTGGTTCTGACCCAAAACAGACCCTATGAGACTCCCTAAACTACTTTAAAAGATGGGAGTCCCGGTACCCAGCTAGATCTACACACACAGACCACATTCATAATATGGCTCAAAAAAATGCAATTGTCCCAAAACTGCACCTAACTGCATACTTCTTGATGTCCATGATTGTTGCCATATATGGTCCTAAGAACATAAGCTATTCTAATGTAAAGATTGCCTACCTACAGGAAAATAAATATTTTGTGTAGAGCACGTACATATAATAATGATATCCATGTGCTAAAAAAAAACCCTTCCATTATATGTTAATTCACTCATTCATTCATTCATTCAACAAACATGTATGATGTATTGAATGATTCAACTACTTGTTCTGGGCCGAGTAGTAAGTTGATCAGCAGGATAAAGAATTGGCTGAGATACAATGTGCACATTTAACTTAAGCCAATCCAACTATACCCACCCAGCCTAAAAATAAAGAGCAACAGAAACAGAGCCAGATAGATAGTGCTTCCACTTGCTTCCAGTCAAAGAGTATAGTGATTGCCATGTGAGGTCCCTAAAAAGCAACATCACCTGGGAATCTGCCAGAAATGCAAATCTGATCCAAGATGGCAGAGGAGTAAGTGTAGCTACACCAATTCCCTCCCAGGAAAAATCTGGAATTACAACTTATTTGTGGGAAAACATCCGAAATAACCAAGAGAACACCAGCTGGAGAGAAGCCTTATAACCACAGACAGAACAGAAAAGGCCACTTTATCACAATATGACTGGTAGGAAGTGCGGAGATGCAAGAGGGCTGGCTGAGCTCCCACGTGCAGCAGTTTAAGGAATGGAGAAACACCTCAGCAGCCAGGGTTTCCACCTGAGAAGGGTGGGGTCTAAACACCCAGCTGGGCTTCCCAGCCTACAGCATCAAAACTGAGAGTAAAATATCCAGTTGGGAAAAGCAAAAGACACAGGTTTTTGCCAGCTCAAGAGAGACAGCTAGAGACACAAAGAACTTTGAAAGTGACCACGCATGAAAATACATTGGCACCCACTTACCTTGGGCTCCTGCAGAGGGAGGGTAGAGTGGACTAGAAATGCTTAAGGATAGTTTAGGGCAGGGCTTTGAGGAGAGAAATGAGGGAGCAGTGGACAAGGTTCCAGTGTGATTTTTCCCCATATTGTAGGCATACTACTCTTCTCCAAGTCAGCCGGTGGGGAAGCCATAGCCCAGCCCAGCCAATAGGAATTAATTTGCTCACCCAGGGATGCCTAAGTGCCAACAGATTGATAGGACTAACAACTAAAGTAACCTGCCCTACCCTGCCCTGCCCTGCCCTGCCCAGTTGACTGCAGGTTGATTGGATTAACAACTAAAGGTGACAGACATAGACAGTGGCTCTTTGGTAGTCTCAAACAAGCTGACTGGGCCCAGACTGGAACATGATCTGATATCACTAGGGAAGTACCCAGGAAGTAAAGAAAAGCTCACTTCTACCACAGGATGCAAGATGTGGTGGGCAGAGTGACACTCAGTCAGCTAGCTGGCCAGGGTATCCACCAAAGAGCAATACAACAAACAAAACCCAAGTAGAACCAGGCAGCCCAAATAAATGGCATAAAGGGCATCCCAAGAGCATCAAGTTGAGCTTAAGGAGACTGTACCACTGAATCCAAAAGGCCTCCTATCCCAGAAGGTTACACCAGGAAGACAGGAAATCAAGGCAGACCAATCTAAGAAGCTGAAACAAACAAAAAGAGTCACCTAAAATGGGGAAACATAGAAACAAACGCCCCTCACCCATTGAAAGGAAAGGAAGAATCCCCAGAAAGATTGCTAAATGAAATAAAGGCATGCAAACTATCAGATATGAAATTCAAAATAATGATTATAGAGAAGTTTAATGACCTCAGCAAGCTTCAAGAAAACTACAAACAACTCCAGGGGAACTATTAAAAACTTCAGAGAAGCTACAAAAAGCTACTGAGAACTACACCAGCATTAAAAAGGACATAGAGCCCTAGTTGGTGGCTGAATGGATAAGTTGCTGGCCTGCAAAACCAAAGGTCACTGGTTCAATTCCCCAATCAGGATATATAACCAGGTTGTAAGCCAGGTCTCTAGCCAGGTCTGTGGCTGGAGGCAGGTGAAAGGCAACCATACATTGATGTCTCTCTCCCTCTCTGCCTCTCTCCCTTCCCCACTCTCTAAAAGTAATCAATATATATATTTAAAAAAAAAAAAAAAAAAAGAGCCCTGGCTGGTGTAACTCAGTTGAAAGGCACCAGCCTGCAAACCCAAAGGTCATTGGTTCAATTCCCCAGCCAGGGCACATAGCCAGGTTGCAAGTCAGGTCTCCATCCATGTCCTTAGCTGGAGGCATGTGAAAGGCAACCATACATTGATGCTTCTCTCCCTTTCTCCCTTCCTCCCTGCCCTTCTCTCTGAAAATATTGAATAAAATCTTAAAAAGAAAAAGAAAAGTACATAGAAACTATCAATAAGAGTCAGGAGGAAATTAAGAATGCAATCTCTGAATTGAAGAACACAGTAAAAGGAATCAAAAGCAGGCTGTCTAAAGTAAAGGACAGAATCAACAACCTGGGGGATGATATAGAAAAAAATTTCCAGAGAGTGCAACAAAATGAAAAAAGACTGAAAAGGAATGAACAGGTTTCCAGAGAGCTGCAGGACAACATGAAACATAATCTGTATCATAGGGGTACCAGAATGTGAAGAAGAGGAGCAAGAGATAGAAAACTTGTTCGAAAAAGTAATGACAGAAAACTTTCCTAGCTATAGGACAGAAAAAGTCACACAACTTCAGGTGCACAGAGAGTCCCAATAAAGATGAACCCAAAGAGACCCACTCCAAGACACATCATAATTAAAATAGCAAATCTCTAAGGCAAAGAAAGAACACTACAAGCAGCCAGAGAGAAACAAGTGATAACATACAAGAGGGCTCTGATAAAGTCATCAGCTGATTTCTCAACAGAAACACCACAAGCCAGAAGGGAATGGCAAAATAATAATAATAATAATAATACTCCAAGCAATGGAAAACAAAGGCCTGCAACCAAGAACTCTCTACCCAGCAAGGTTATCATTCAAACTGGAAGGTGAAATAAGGAGTTTCCCAGACAAGGGAAGGCTGAAAGAAAATACCTCCACTAAACCAGCATTACAAGAGATGCTAAAGCATCTGCTTCAAAAAGATGAAGAAACAAAGAGAAACAGAGAGAAACACAAGTACAAAGGGGGGAAATGACAATGAATAAGTACCTATCAATAATAACCTTACATGTAAATGGATTAAACACACCAATCAAAAGATATAGGGTACCTGAATGGATAAGAAAATATGACCAACGTATGTGCTGTCTATAAGAAACCCACCTGAGAACAAACGACCTACACAGTCTGAAAGTGAAGGAATGGGAAAAAAAGTATTTCAAGCAAATGGACATGAAAAAAAAAGCAGGGGTAGCAACACTTATATCAGACAAAATACATTTCACAACAAAGGCCATTAAAAGAGACAAAGAAGGACATTTCATAATACTTAAGTGAATAATCCATCAAGAACATATAACCCTTATAAACATATATACTCCTGACATAGGAACACCTAGACATATAAGGGAAATCTAGAAGGACTTCAAGAAAAATATTGACAACACACTCATAGTAGGGGATTTTTACACCCCATTATCAACAATGAACAGATCTTCCAAGCAAAGTAACACTAAGGATATTGTGGCATTGAACAGCACTCTAGATGAAATGGACTTAACTGATATATACAGAACTATTTACCCCAAGGAAGCAAAACATGCTTTCTTTTCAAATGCATATAGAACTTTCTCAAAGATAGACCACATGGTAGAACACAAAACAAGCTTCCACAAACTCAAGAAAATTGAAATCATACCAAGTATCTTCTCAGATCACACCAGCTTGAAACAAGAAACCAAACTCAATGAAAAAACTCAAAAATATTCAAATTCATTAAGGCTGAATAACATGCTATTAAATCATGAATGGGTTAACAATGAGATCAAGGAAGAAATTTAAAAATTTTTGGAAACAAATTAAATTCAACACACAACACCCCAAAGCATATGAAACACAGCACAGTCAGTCCTAAGAGGGAAGTTCGTAACAATACAGGCCTACCTAAAGACTATAGAAAAATATCAAATAAAAAGCCTAACCCTAAACAACAAGCAAAACAGAACCAAGTGTATGAATACAAGGAATAGGCCTGCAGTGGTCAGGGGGAAAGGGGTTGGGAGGAGGGGAGAGGCAAAGGCAAAGAGGAGGAGTAGCTTAGACAAGAACCTAGTATAAAGGAACCATGGACATGGACAACAGATGAGATTGACTTTGGGGGGAATGGGTGGGTGGGGAGGGGGACAGAGGGGAGCAAAAAGGGGATGGATGTAATACAACAACAATAAAGTTAAAAAAAAAAAAAAAGCCTAACCCTAGCCCTGGCTGTTGTGGCTCAGTGGATTGGCACCCGCCTACAAACCCAAAGGTCACTGGTTTGATTCCCAGTTGGAGCACATAACCAGGTCTCCAGCCTGGTCCGTAGCTGGAGGCAGGTAAAAGGCAACCATACATTGATGCTCTCCCTTTCTTCCTCCTTCCCTGCCCTTCTCTCTGAAAAAAAAGAGAGAAATTGCTCAAATAAACAAAATCTGAAATGAAAGAGGAGAAATTACAACTGATACCACAGAAATAAAAAGGATTAGAAGAAATTACTACAATTATATGACAAGAAACTTGACAACCTGGGTGAAATGGGCAAATTTGTGAAAACGTATAATCTTCCAAAATTGAATCAAGAAGAAGCAGAAAGCCTGAATAGACTAACAACTAGTGAAATTGAAGCAGTATTAAAAAATAAAATATCTCTCAGCACACAAAATCCCCAGAATGGATGGCTACACAGGTGAATTTTACCAAACATTTAGGGAGGAACTAACTCCTATCCTCCTCAACCTATTCCAAAAAATCCAAGAAGAGGGA
This sequence comes from Noctilio leporinus, assembly GCA_004026585.1. Lineage (NCBI taxonomy): Eukaryota > Metazoa > Chordata > Mammalia > Chiroptera > Noctilionidae > Noctilio > Noctilio leporinus. The sequence goes on from PVIW01002443.1 coordinate 204,071, forward strand.
AGACTCCCAAATTCTTTCTGTGAGGCTAGTATTATTCTAATCCCCAAACCAGGTCAAGATACAACAAAGAAAGAAAACTACAGGATAATATCACTGATGAACAAAGATGCTAAAATCCTCAACAAAGTATTGGCAAACCAGATTCAGCAATATATTGAAAAGGATCATCCCTGGCTAGTGTGGCTCAGTGGATTGAGTGCCAGTCTGCAAACAAAAGGTTTGCTGGTTTGATTCCCAGTCAGGGCAGATGCCTGGGTTGCAACCCAGGTCTCCAGCCAGATTTCCAGTTGGAGGCACATGAAAGGCAACCATACATCCATGTTTCTCTCCCTCTCTTACTACATCCCTTCCCCTCTCTCTAAAAGTAACAAATAAAAATCTTGAAAAAATATATCATACACCATGGTCAAGAGGGGCTCATCCCAGGCCCACTGCAAGAATGGTATAATATTCACAAATCAATCAATATAATACACCACATAAACTAAATGAAAGATAAAAACCAGATGATATATAAATAGATGCTTAAAAAGCACTTTATAACTTTAGCACCCATTTATGATAAAAAACAAAAAACACTCAGCAAAGCATAAAGAGAGGGAGCATACCTCAACATAATAAAGGTCATGTATGAGAAACCTGCAGCCAACATCATACTTAATGGGGAAAAATTAAAGCCTTCTTAAAATCAGGGACAAGACAAGGGTGTCCACTCTCTTCACTTCTATTCAACATAGTTTTGGAAGTTGTAGCCATGGTGATCAGACACGAAAAAGGAATCAAAGCCATCCAAATTAGAAAGGAGGAAGTAAAACTGTCATTATTTGCAGATCATGATAGTATACATGGAAAACCCTATAGACTCCACCAAAAAACTATTTGACCTAATAAGTGAATTTGGGAAAATAGCTAGATACAAAAGTTAATATCCAGAAATTGAAGGCATTTTTGTACACTAACAATGAAACATCAGAGATATAAACTAGAAAACAAGTCTCATTTCCTTTAACAACAAGAAAAATGAAGTTCCTAGTAATAAACTTAACCAAGGAGATAAAAGATGTGTGCTCAGAAAACTACAGAAGACTGAAGAAAGAAATTACAGAAGATACAAATACAGGGAAATATACACCATGTTCATGGATAAGAAGAATTAACATCATTAAAATGTCCATACTACCCAAAGCAATTTATAGATACAGCACAATCCCTGTTAAAATACCACCAATGTACGTATTTCACCAATCCAGAAAAAATACTTCAAAAATTTATATGGAGCCAAAAAATGACCATGGATAGTCACAGCAATCTTGAGAAAGAACAAAGTCAGAGGAATCACAATACCAGGTATCAAACTATATTATAAGGCCTTTGTAATCAGAACAATCTGGTACTGTCATAAGAAGACATATAGATCAATGGAACAGAATAGAGAGCCCAGAAATAATCCAAGATCTCTATAGTCAATTAATATTCAACAAAATTCATTCAATAAAATGGAGTGAAAGTAGCATCTTCAATAAGTGGTGTTGGGAGAAGTCTAAAGGGGCATGCAAAGAAAATAAAGCTAGACCATCAATTTACACCACACACCAGAATAAAGTTAAGATGGATAAAAAACTTAAACATAAGCCACACCACCATAAAAGACCTAGAAGAAAACATAGGCAATAAAATTTCAGATATCCCACATGACAATATTTTCACCAATATTTCTCCTAGGGCAAGAGAAATAAATGAACAAATAAGCAAATGGAACTACATTAAATAAAAAAGTTTTTGCTCAGATAAAGAAAACATCAGCAAAATTAAAAGGAAACCAACTATATGGGAAAATATTTTTGCCAATGATACCTCACACAAATATTTGATCTCCAAAATATATAAGAACTTACATGACTCAACACCAGGAAGACAGACAGCCCAATTAAGAATTGGGCAAAGGACCTGAACAGACACTTTTCTAAGGAAGACATACAGAGGATCCATAAGCATATGAAATGATGTTCTACACCACTGGCCATCAGAGAGATCCAAATTAAAACCACAATGAGATACTATCTCACACCTTTTAGAATGGCCATCATTAACAAATCAACAAACAATAAGTGCTGATGAGGATGTGGAGAAAAGGGAACCCTAGTGTGCTGTTGGTGGGAATGCAGACTGGAGCAGCTAATATGGAAAACAGTATGGAATCTTCTTAAAACACAAAAAATGGAAATGCCTTTTGACCCAGCGATTCTACTGCTAGGACTATGCCCTAAGAACCTTGAAACACTAATTCAGACAAGATCAGGCATGTCCAGGGTGGTATGGCTGTAGACTTGAAACAGCCATACCAGAAGAACCTATGCACCCCTATATTCATAGCAGCACTATTCATAATAGCCAAGTGCTGTAAACGCCTAAGTGCCCATTAGTGGATGAATAGATTTAAAAAACTGGTACATTTACACAATGGAATACTCCACAGCAGAAAGAACAAACTCCTACCCTTTACAACAGAGTTCATGCATCTGGAGAGTATTATGCTTAGTGAAATAAGCCAGATGGCAAAAGACAAATACCATATAATATCACCTAATACAGGAAACTAATGAACAAAACACACAAGCAAGCAAAATAGACCTAGAGGCATGGAAACAAGGAACAGAAGGACAGTGTCCAGAGGAGAGTGAAGAGGGAGAGAAAATGGCAAAGAGGAAGAGTTTAGTCAAGGAACTAGTAAAAATGACCTGTGGACATGGACAACATTTGGGTATTGACTGTGGGAGAGAAGATGGGTGGGTGGAGCAGGAGAGAGCAATGGGGGGAAAATCAAACAAATGCAATACAACACCAATAAATTAATATTCAAAGAATGAAATCCTCTGGCTGATCCCCAGACCCACTAAAATAGAAACTGTGGGAGGAGAACCCCAGAATCTGTGTTTTAACAAGCCCTCCAGGTAATGCTACTACTGTACAGCTAAAATTCTGAGAACCATGTAGTTAACATAAGCTCCAGCTTAGACAAGAACCTAGTATAAAATAACCATGGACATGGACAACAGGTGGGATTGACTTTGGGGGGAATGGGTGGGTAGGGAGGGGGACAGAGGGGAGCAAAAAGAGGATGGATGTAATACAACAACAATAAAATTTAAAAAAAAAAGAAAAAAAACAAAATGAGATATGAATCAGCTACTTCTTGTATCAATCTAAATTTTAAAATCCTTCTTGTACCACAAGCATTTTACCATGCTGAATGGGAGTCTGGAATTTAAAGATATCAATTACCACCAAACATCATTTAAAGTTCAACAGGAAAAACCATGATTTTTTCTACAAAGGAAGAAAGGCTCTGCTCATTAAAGAAAAGGGGTTCCTGGCTCTCTAACAAGAGGGCTTCCTGAGGGATTTTCAGAGATAACCTTGCCAGAATGATTTTTATCTTATTCACTGACAAGTGTTCTTGTAAAATGAGATATGGCTCCATCCTTAAAGAAGCCTACACAATTCAACAATCTAGGTTACACATTTTAAAAATAGGTATGTGTTTGTATGTATCATGTTAAATGTAAATGGCAAAAAGAAAAAGAAAATTCTTGCCAGAGGAAAAGCTTCCAACCTAGAAAAACAAGGACCACAAAAACTTCAGAGCCAGAGAAAGTCACACTTCCTTCTTTGTCCACTCTCTGGCAGTCCTGCTCCCAGCAATCATCCCTCCCTGTTTAGGCTAGGGAAAGGGGGTAGGGACCCTGATAGGGTAAAAGAAAGCAGGTCTGTGTGTAAAAAGACCCAAACTTGACCTCAGAGCCCTGGTATCTTCCCATATGAAACAAGAACACAAATACATAATTCACAGGATTGCTCTGATAATTAGGGAAAAAAATGTAGCTATAGTACCAAGCATAGTTCCCGATATATAATTACTACTCAATAAATGTTAGTTCTCTTCTCCACCCCATTTACACCCCTCCCTTAAGCAGGGAGTACTTAGATGGATAAGTGAGGTGGAGAAATATGAAGATCTTCACAGAATCAACAGGATATTTTTATTTTTTAATATTTATTTATTTATTCATTTTTACATAGAAGTTAATGGAGGGAGTAAGAGAGGAAGAGAAAATCAACAGGAGAAAGATCAACTGGTTGCCTCTCATACTATGCACCCCTACCAGAGATCATGCTGACAACCTAGGCATGTGCCCAAACCAGGAATCGAACCAGCTGAACTTTGGCTTTGGAGAACAATGTCCAACCAGCCAAGCCACATCAGTCAGGGCAATAGCAAATATTTTTATAATATTGAGATCTCTTATTTTTTGAGTGCTCACCTAAATATAAAACAGCTAGAAATGGGCAGTAAAATCTCATTTGAAAAATATTAATTTACACAATTTTCTTGGCTCCTTCCTATCACAGGGATATAAACCTCCAGCTACAAAAATTCAAGTATTAAAGTCTTGGTAGACTAGAAGCATTGTGCCTTCTGCTGTTAACAACTAGGACCTACATGCCCCTTCCAGCTCTGTGCTTTGGAGTAATTTTTAAAAAGATTTTAAAGGGAGGGAGGCAGAAAGGAGGAGAGAGACATTAATGTACGATTGCCTTTCACCTGCCTCCAGCTACAGACCTGGCCGGAGACCTGGCTTGCAACCTGGTTATGTGCCCTGGCTGGGAATTGAACCAGTGACCTTTGGGTTCGCAGGCCAGCACCTTATCCACTGAGCCACCAGCCAGGGCTTGGAATTTTTTTTTTTTTTTTTTTTTAATAAATCAAAACATGAAAGGGTACAAGGTGTTAGGAACTATTTGATCTTTATTATTCAGCTGAAGAAACTGTGCTCAAAGTTCAAGAGACGGTCACAAGTCAGAAACAGAACTGGAACTTCTAATTATTTTTGTAATTTGGTTTCAGATCTAACTAAAGTAAATAATAGTTCTGTAAAGCAGCACAGGCATGCCCTCAAAAAGAAAACATACAACAGGTCACACACAGTAGTCTTTTCTAGAATGTGGTCCACAAAATTTTAAGAGATGCCTCCCTCCTTCACCATGTAGAGGAGAAAGAGATCCATGAGATGGGTAAGCAAGAAGGTACAAACAGAACATATTTAAATCAAGTTTATTGTGATGAAAATAACTACATGAACTTTAAAACTTGGAAATGAAGTTCACATCAAGAAAAGGCTGTGAGCCCTGGCTGGTAGCACAGTGGATAAGGTGCCGGCCTTCAAACCCAAAGGTCGCAGGTTCGATTCCCCAGCCAGGGCACATAACAAGGTTTCAAACCAGGTCTCAAGTCAGGTCTGTGGCTGGGGGCAGGTGAAACGCAACCATACGTTGATGTCTCTCTCCCTCTCTGGCTCTCTCCCTTCCCCTCTTTCTAAAAATAATGAAATAAAATCTTTTAAATAAATAAATAAATAAATAAATAAAAATAATGAAATAAAATCTTTAAAAAAAATTCATAAAAAAAAAAAAGGAAAAGGCTGTGAGAACATTACATCTGGTAGACACAGTTTTGTTGGCAAGTTAGGAATGATGAGAGGTAGGGCAGAGTACCTACTATGTGCCTGGCACCATGCTGGTGCTTTCCACAGATCACTTCATCATCCTTCCAATCACCTTCTGGGGGCACTGGCACTTCATCAGTACTACTGTAAGGGTGTTAAAGCTAAAAGAGCTCAGATAACTTGCCCCAGGTAACATAACTGACAAAGTCAAACACAATTCTTTCTAATGTGCTTTTGTCCCCTACCCAATCCTACCTCCAGCAAAACCCAGTCCACTTTTGTCAGTGTAACACACCGTCGCAGACAACAGATGGCTACATGTGAAGTTCAAATTTCACCAGGGGACACGAGTGTATCCTCCAGCCATTTACTCATAGTTACACTGAAGAATGTGTGGAATGTTTGTGTTTTCAACAACTTGACTCAATAAATGTTGCTATTCTCCTATTTATAACTCATTTAACTGGGCCACTGATAAAAAACAAAACCACATTGACTTACTTAGTAGCCTTTAGTTTTAGAAAAGTCAGTATACAGTTGGCTTTATTTATGCACACAAATGTATAATAATGGCTGATATTTTACTAAAGATAGGAAAGTATAATTGGGAATACAACAATAATAAATTAAATTTAAAAAAATTAAATAAAAGCATACTCAGAGATTTTACTGGACAAAAAATAATGGACTCACACCTCCAATAAGGAAAAGCACCTTGAAAGAGTGAGCTATGGTTTCCAATTCTAACCTAGAGATGCTAAAATGAAATGAGACATTTTTCTTGCATTGATGTGTGTCCTCTATTAATTACGGAATTCTGGCATTACACTGTAAGAGTTCCCAAATGGAAACTGACACCACCTGGATAAGCTTGATTTCCCCTGAAAGAGTGAGCACCTTCATGTTGGAAGGACACAAGTCCTCAAAAAAGGAGCCAAAATCTGGAAGGAAGGTGGGGTTCAGGCAAGCCCTAGTCTAGGGTTGGAGAAGGGTAGATATCTACAAGAGGAATCCTACTAAGTAAACTTGTCCCTTACATACTGGTAGCCCCAAAGCTTGGACACATGGGAGAGCAAACCTTATCTTAGAGGTCAGATAATGGGTAACTGCCATTTGTTTTCACCTCATTATGTTAGGCCATTAAAAATTCCTGCTTAAATGACCCATATTTGTTCATCTCTGCTATGAAGATATCAGGAAGAGGTGAAAACTACATTTGACTTTGAGAATTAAAGGAAAGGGACTTCCAGCCAAGATGGAGATGCAGGTAGACACACTTCACCTCCTTCCACAACCACAAGAAGGAATACGACTACCTCAAAACTAAAAGCAACCAGCATTACCAGAAAATCAAACTGCATGGAAGTCAAATGAAGATATAAAGAAGCAAAACTCATCCAGACAGGTAGGAGGGTGGAGCCAAAGCAGAGAAGATGCAGTGCGAGGGAGGCAGCAGAGGTAGCAATGGCAATGGTGGCAGTGCCTATTGCTGGCCACAGGAAAGTGCAGTCACATATTATAATTCAGGAGGGACACCTGGAGAGTGATCCCAGCCCCAGACCAGACTGAGCAGCTCACAGAGGTTGGGGGGTAAATAAAGCCACATTGCTTCTGACTGTGAAAACCAGTGGGGGTTGGGGCAGTGGAAGAAACTGCCGGTCCAAAGATTTTGTTTAGAGGTCCCCATGGTTCAAGAACATCCTCAATCCACCCACTCTGGGAACCACAGCCAGGGAACAGCTAGAGGGGTGCCAGTCCTATACAGAAAATGGGGGAAGTACTTGGGGAAAAGATGAGTACTGAGCAAGTGGCATTGTTCCCTTTCAGTCCCCTCACCCCATACAGCACCACAACCAAATGAACTGTATTGCCTTGTTGCCTGTACTGACCAGTACCTAAGGCTCTGCCCCTTACAATTTAACAGGTGTGACAGCTCTCCCTAAAACACAGAGGGGAACACAGGAGCCTGGCAAGTTGAGAAGACAGAGAAGTGTGGCCCAAAAGAGGGAGCAGATCAGTGTTCTAGTGAGAGAACTAAGCTACGAGGAGGTAGCCAACCAAACAGATGCAGAGTTCAAAACATTAGTGATAATGATGCTCATAGACTTGACAAACATAACTGAGTATGGCAAATGCATAAGGGAAGAAGTGAAGGCTATACTAAGTGAAACAAAGGAAAATCCACACGAAACCAATGGTGAAGGTAAGAAAATCAGGGTTCAAATCAATAATTTGAAACATAAAAAAGAAATAAACAGTCAACCAGTATAGAAGAAAGAAACAAGAATTGAAAAAAAAAAAAAAAAAAAGGAGAGGCTTATGAATCTCTGGGACAACTTTAAATGTATCAACATCTGAATCATAGGGTTCCTGGGAGGAAAATAGGAAGAGCAAGAAACTGAAAACTTTTGTGGAAAAAAAATGCAGGAAAATTTTCCTAATTTGGTGAGGGAAATAGACATACAACTCCAAGAAGCATAGAGAATCCCCAGCAAGCTAGACCCAAAGAGGACCACACCAAGACACATCACAATTAAAATGCAAAAGTTTAAATATAAAAAGAAAATCTTAAAAGCAGCAAGAGAAAAAAGTAACCTACCTATAAGACTACCAGCTGATTTCTAAAAAAAAAAAACACAGGCAAGAAGTATTCAAAGTGATGAAAAGCAAAGACCCACAATCAAGATTACTGTATCCAGCAAAGCTATCATTTAGAATGGAAGGGCAAATAAAGGACTTCCCAGACAAGGTAAGGCTAAAGGAGCTCATCATCACCAACCCTTTATTACATGAAGTGTTAAAGTGACTTATTTAAGAAAAAGAAAAATATCAAAACTATGAACATTAAAATGACAGCAAACTCGCAACTATCAACAACATAATCTAAAAAGTAAAAACAAAAACAAACTAAGCAAACAACCAGAATAGAAACAGGACCATAGATATGGGGATCATTTGAAGGGTTGTCAGCTGGAAGGGGGAAGAGGGAGAAATGAGGAAATGGTGCAGGGATTAAGAAGCATAGTTTGTAGGAACAAAATAGACAGAGGAATTTTAAGAATGGTTAAGGAAATGGAGAAGCCAAAGAAATTATATACATGACCCATGCACATGGATTAAGAAGTGTGGGACAGCTAGAGGGAAAGCTGGTACCAGGCAGAGGAAAGCAAAGAGAAGATAAATTGGGGCAACTGCAACAGCACAATCAATAAATATATACTTTTAAAAATGGTAAAACATAAAAAAAAAAAATTTAAAAACTAAAGGAAAGCAGTATCCCTTAAGGATAGTGTTGGTGACAAGGGAAATGATCCCAGGCCCCAATTAATGGAGGTAAGTATTAAAATCACAGGTGTCCATCCTTTCCCACAGGGGTGCTCTCCTCATGACAAACTCCCCAGGTCTGTTTCCTTTCCAACAAGGGAGGTGAGAGTGTCCTCAGATATACTCTTGAAACGAAATCATCATTCTGTGTAATAAGACACTGACTTTCTCACATTTCACACATACCTGTCCATATTAACTAGGAGAGACAATGGTATTCCCATCTTCTGTATTTTGTGGTAACCTGACCCTAACCTTGACAAGAAGATGCTAATTCAAAGAGAAATGATTGCAGGGGACAGGGGCAAGGGATGAGAGACTTGGGAGAGTTCACTGTGGACAATGTTTGACTAAGTCTAGCTTCTTATACTAATAAATGGATAGTTAGAAAGTCAAGAACACAACAGCTACCACATGGTTCCTATATAAGACAGAAACTAAATAAATGTTATACAAATGCAGTTCAACTCTTCTAAATCAGTGGTTCCCCAAATTTCTTTTTTTTTTTTAATTTTATTGTTGTTGTATTACATCCATCCCCTTTTTGCTCCCCTCTGTCCCCCTCCCCACCCTAAATTTCTTATGTTAAAATTTTCACAGACATGTCCTGTTTTACTTTCAAGCATGTCCAGTGCTTGAGAAAGTAAATGAGAAGCTGTTATAAATTCAATACTGGTATAAATTAATACCACACGACAGAACAAATTACATTTAAAAATGTTCTTGTAGGAAAATGGATCCAAACACCCTGTCCAATAACTGTGCACTGCTCACTCCCTTTGCTCTGACCAGAACTGTGGGACCCAAAAAAGGGAATCACATTCTCATTTACCAAAATTCGATGAAATCAAAGTACTCCCTGCTCTACAGTTACAGCAGAAGTGGAGATATCCTGCCCCTGAGAACACCAAAAATGTTCCTGTAAATCAAGGACTAACATTTTGTCAAACAAAAGTTAAGTTTCATCAAAGAAAGATTCTGGCACCATCTATTGGCTAAACAACTCTGGGAAGCACCATATGATCAATAACTTCCGATGGCTCCAGAAAGTTTGTACTTTCTAGAACTACCTGGCCATCGCTTAAGTTCTTAACACTGGAGATAATGTGCTGCTGTGACCCCGAAATACATCAATTTACATCATAAACGTTTCACCATTAGAGGGCGCTGTAGCATAAGATGTAAAGTGGGGGAGACCATCATTAATGTTGAAACAGACTCAAAAAATACTAGGGCAGGAAAGGACCTTAGATCTCCAGAAAAAAACTCTTAAGTAAAAACCTGAGATCTATATATGTCAATTATTAAATCTTTATTTCTTTAAATAAATATATATTCACTTCATTTAAATAAATTCCTTTCAAAGTCAGGAATTAAAATTTACGTTGTTAGTAGTCAGGATAGTGGCTACTCTTGCTGGGGAAAAGTGACTCTAAATAAAAATGAAGGGATTCTGCAGTTAAGATAGTGCATTTTTTATATGTATATAAGAAGAAAGTTAACAAATAGCTTTGTTAATATTTAAGACTTCCCTTAAGTTATATTTTACTTTGAAGATTTGTTGTATAATGTACATATTGTGTTTACATTTCTAATTTGGTACAGTCATCTGTAAATTATGTTGCACCAAACTACATGTATATTCAATGTTTCTTTCATTTAAAAATATATATGGAGTATTCTTAAGTGACAAGCATGAAGGAAAGAGAACTGAGTAAGATACAGTTCTATCCCTCAAGTTTTTAACTTAGCACAAGTGGTGGCTGCGGTGATAAACACCTGCATGATGGTGCGGCTAGGTCCTGTACACAAGTGCTGTGGAGTTCAGTAGGGGAGGGCTGTTACCTCCTTCCAGAGGAAGTCATGCAGGGCTGCACCAAGGAGGCGACATCGGAGCTGAACCCTGACGAATAACAACAATGTTTTTCAGGTACAGTAAATACAAAAGAGCATTTCAAGCAAAGGATAGTGATGAATTGTGCAGAATAAACATATCAGGAACTGTTGTTTTATGGCAGGAAGTATTTAGTTTATGAGGGTAAGATTAGACTCATCAGGCTGCCCCTAGATGCAGATATGAAAATCTTTCTGTAAAGAAAGCCTAACTGAAATCTGAAATTGCCTCACTAAACCAGCAGTGAATGAAATCAGTTCACTAGAAATGAAGCCTTAATGGGGCAACAACTTTACTTTGTTTTGCCCATTGCTAAATCCCCAGAGACCAGAATAACGTCTAGCAAATAGTGGATCAGTGAACATGTAGAGAATGGATAAATGTATGCATACATCTTACCTCTGCAATTGGTATCAAAACACAGACTAAACCCAGCTTCAAAGAACAGCATGACCCAAACCAAGGAGAATGCAGATCAAAGTTCCCAAGATTTAGTCTGTGCAGATGCTTTTATCGTGTGGGTCTGTTACTGGCTGTGGAACAGTTGCAGAATGCTATAGTTAAAGTGCCTTTTGCCCAGTGACAAATCACATGCCTAAGGGACAACCCAAGCCTGAAATCTAAGACCAGGTCATAACCGTTTAGCCTTAATGAGGCTGCTGGGGAAGCAGGAACTGCATGCCCCCTGCTCGAGGTAGAAAACAAAATAAACAACCACAAATTAATACAGACACGAGGCCAGAAGCTGGGTGGAGGGTCAGGGAAGGGCTAATCAGCATTTCACTGAAGTACAGAAGCTGAAATGTACCTGATCTTAAGACAGGGTTATAGTCACGGTTGATAGGGGTGGAAAGCACTTACAGCTGTGGCTCTCAGCCAGTGCACAGCTATTTAACCTGAATGACAGCCTCCTGTTAAATGTATATCCTAACAGCTCATTCAGCAGCATGCTCAAGTTCAGTAAACCTAAATGTGCAGCAAATGCTGATTTGATCAATATGTTAAACAAATGATCCTATGCCCAAGGGTAGTAAGTAATTAAGAGAGAGGGATTCCGTGAAGCAGAGAGATCCTGAGGCGGGAGGAGGGGATCCAGTCGACAGCACAGATGGAGGAAACTGACTTGGGCAGGACAGAAACGCCTCCTCCACTGGGAGGGAAACAGATTGGTGCAGAAGGAGATACATTTCTAGGTCCAAAGGGAGAAAAGTGAAGGGGTTCAAACTAAAATGCCTCCTGCACATCTTACTTTTTCAATCAGTGACATTGGGGTCAAGACTGTCTACTACAGGGGAGTGAAATAGCACAGCGTGGCAATGATTTGAAGACACAGGGGAAAAGGCCTGATGCTTAAGTCTCAGGACGGTCACTGTGGTTTAGGCTGAATCTGCAGGTACAACTTGCCCAGCTGTCTGTTTGCTCCAGCCAAAACCCACAACCCAAGGCTACCAGTAGAGGAGTGTAATGACCGGAACTAGGATGGGAATTTCATACAGAGGCTGTGACAGAAGGACAGGGGCAAGGGAACTGAGGTCATCGCCGACCTCTGTGTAACCACGAGCACCCAGAGCAATGAGGTCCTCTTCAGCTCAGACAAAGGCTGCCAAAACCTGCTAGCTTACTTGCAAGGGAAATAAACTATGGTATAGTTATTCTTATTTAAGGAGTAAAAATGTTCCCAGAATCCATATAGCCAGTATGTAAGCATTTCCATGGTAATTTTATAAAAGTAATGTAATGCTGCATATGATCAAGCAAAGCTTTACAGGTTTATATTCCCCTGTCTTGTTAAATATATGATGTATTACTAATGTTTTTCTTTCTTTACATGCTATTGTTGAGCTGAGTGCTTATGTACACACAAAATTGTCTCCTACTAGCACTACTGTAATTATATATCATGCCCCTTCTGAGAGATGGCAGCTGGTAGTGTGACAGGATACAGGATAGTAAGCAGCTAGGAAAAGTCCTGGGCCTGTGGAAGGGGAACTGAGATAAGAGATGTAAACAAAGCCAAGAGCTAAACTACTTTTTCAAAGTGGTTTATAAATTTAACATTGGTAACCAGGTAAAAGTCGTGATCCTGATATCTTGTCTCACAGAAAGAAACAAGCACTGTAAAGTTGAGAACTATTAGATTCTCACCTTTAACAGTTTCTTTAAATAGCACTGGAAGGAAAAGGGTGAAAATAGAACCTACTTTGTTAACTTCCATTAAATGCGAGGGAGAGCCTGATGGTCTTGGAGCTCTGTCACCAGTTAGGTGGGGCTGTTGCTCTTGAAATGCTCACAGTGCCAGGGCAGAATCGTTTATGAAAAGGTGGTGGTTGCAACTGTTGTATTATTTTCCATACTAATGAAACCCTTAACATCATTATGAATGAGACTCAGAACATTCTTTGTTATTTTTTCCTGGAAGTTAGCCTGTCTATAAAAAAGCAACCATGAGTGAGGGTCGACAGTGAAAAAGAGAAGCATTTTAATTTGAGACAGTGCAGCTGTAATTGCTCAGCCAGTGTTTATTGAGCATTTACTGTGTTATCGAGCTGCACATGGAGGAGTGTCTGGAACTGGAAATGCAGACAGGAAAATACTCCAGCCTTTGAAGTGCTCACACATAAATTTTCATCTGACTGCTGCTGATACAGTAATATGTGCCGAAAGGAGATCTTTTCCAAACTACTTTGAAGAGCCAGAGGGAAAAAGCAATTTTCTGAGCAATGTGTTCAAACAGGAAAGGTTTCTAGATTCCTTCCTCATTGCTAACATCTAGCCAGTCACCATGACTGCTGCATAGCTGAGGCAAGAGCCTTCCAGCTGTTCTCCTTCTTTTAGTCTTGTTACCTTCCAATCCAGTCTCCACAAGCTAGGTCTTGATTTAAAACCTTTCAGTCACTGCTATTTTCCTTAATGTAGCTTATAGGGCCTGTGTTGTCTGGCCTTTGCCTTCCTCTCCAGCTTTGTTTTTCATCACTTCAGCCTTAAGTTGCATCCATGTAGAACGTCATTTCAGCTCCTCAAATGCACCATCCTCCCTCACCTCTGATTATTCATTCTATAGATAATTTTTAAGTGCATCCCTCCTCTGTGCCAAAAACTGCTAGGTATTGCAATAATAATGATTAACTGGAGAAATTCCTGTCCTTTTAGAACTTAAACCTTTGATGGATGGACTTAAGAGGAATAACAGGGTAAGTTATTTGATTAGGTTTGTCTAGGAAAGCCTCTCTGAGAAGCTGACATTTAAACTGAGGTCTAAGAGATGAGAATGAAGGGAAAGAACATTCCAGAATGAATGGCTTGTGCAAAGGTCCTGAGGCATCTTCATGTGCAAGAACCTAAGAAAAGACCAATGTCTGGGCTTGAGGAAAACAGCAGAATGAAGGATCACTTCTAGGTATCAGGCCTGAGATACTGATGGAGAGCAGTGGCATTCACTGAAATGGAGAAAATTACAAGCAAAGAGGTTTGAGAGAAAAGTAACAAGTCAGGTTTTTTACCTATCAAACCTTGAGATTTCCATGATATCCAAATACAGTTGACTCACAGGTAAGCAGTTGAGATATGGAAGTTTGGAGCTTGCACTTCTGTTACTTCACTGGCAATTACACATTGCTTTAGCCAATAGAATACAAATTTATCGAATACAGAGCCTGTTTTCTCTGTCTATAATCCTGTCACTTCCATATCCCTACAATACTACCTTACCTACCATAAATGCAGCAGACACACTGTGTGTTGTACTGACTTAAGACTTTCCTGGGTAACGTTTCAAAAATATTTTTCACCAGTATTTCTTCAGACAAAGGAAGTTTTGTCTCTTTGGTTTGTTTGTTTTGCTTATTTGTTTAATTTTCTATCTCTTGCTTGTTGCTCTCTTCCTTTCTAGAATTTTCACATAAGTTTAGTAAAACATTTCTCAGGGACTTGTTATGACTGCCTTTAGAAAAATTAGACAAAATACGTGCTCTCAAAGGAAAACATTAGATAACATCTTAATTCCTATTTGTATTCCATAGGTTAGGTGCTTATTCTATAAAACATTTTTATGTGATTTTTCTCCTCTGATCATTTTTGCAAATAGTTGTAAATCATCATTTGTGGAATTAGTGGAGCCACTAATGTCCCAGAGCTGATGTGACATGACTCCCAACTCTCTCAGGAAAGGACCTATTTCCACACTCACAGGACACAGCTGATGTGATAGGACACCCTACTTTTATAGGGTGAGACTCCTCCCAACACTCATAGAACCAAGAGCTGTAGTAACTGGACAATCCACTCTCACATATGACCCTCTTCACACACTAATGTCACAGGGCCCCCTATGCTTTCAGGTGGGACTACTTCCCACACTCACAGGATCCAGAGATGATGGCCTCGGTCCCCATATTCTCTCAGATGAGTCCACATTCCACAGTAGATAAACACAGAGCTAATGTTTAAGGATCCCCAGCTCTTTCATGAGAGAATTTGCCCCACACTCATAGGACTCAGAGCTGACATGACAGGATCCCCAGCTCTCTCAGGTGGGACCCCTCCCAACACTCAGAGAATCCAGAGCCAATGTGGCAGGACCCCGCCCCCC